>CABHPR010118096.1:0-33816 GCA_902168415.1 Peromyscus melanophrys
ACACACACACACACACACACACACACACACACACACACACACACGAGCTAAAGGAAGAACAAAGCTGAAACACACCTGCACACAACCTCATGGGCCCCAAGAGATGGCAATTAAGAAGTCAGCCACTCTAGAAACACCTCATGCAATTTAAACAAAAATCTACCCCATCGGCGTGGGGAACTTGTTTCAAGAGTTTGAGTGGAGAAAAGGAATGGTGTACTTCTACGGGACTCTGTGGTTAGAGGAAAATGCATATAAACTTCAACTTGATGCTCTGACAGAGGGGACATCCTGGAAAATGTATGGAGTGACTAAGCCAGGGAAATGCCACTGGATTAGTAGCAATAGGCAACAATAGCCTGCTGCCCACTCTGAAACACCCACCCACACACGTTTTGCCTACTACAGAGAAATCACAGGTCCATGCACTTGTGCCTCCTCACTCTGTCCCTGTTCACATTCTCTCCATCTGGAGCATTTACAGGCATTTTCTGATGAGCACTGGAAGAAGAGCGATGAGTCACAGCAGGTACAGAATGGAGTGACTGGCTTAGCTGGGAGGTAGTTCACAAGAACACAAGAAAGAGTGGGTTTTGCGGTAGGCATGTGACTATTTCAATCCATCTTTGGACTTGGAACTACTGGCTAGAACACCTAGTTAGGACACACAGTGAGTCTCAGATGCCCCAAATTTCCACACATGGGATCCCCAAAGTCTCATCTTTCTAGGAATCAGAAATGAGGTAAAGGGCAGAAAGAAGAAGCATGTTTTCCACTTTGATTCTCTTCCCTATTGAGAAGTCTCATCTAACATCTAACAGGGCACCTTTTCCAGGACAACTGTGACAAAAACTGAGATGACAGTGGCACACCACCCTGGAGTAAGGGATCTCTACAGAGGTGCTGCTAGGGAAGACCCACTGTGGAATGTGAGCAATGAACAGCAGACAGCAGGCAGGATCATTTCCCAGCATTGATGGAGCCATGCTGAGCTAGGCAGGAAGAGTGCAAGGCATGTGAGGTTTGATTGTTGAGTGAACTGATGCAAATAAAGCCTGGGAAGCCAGGAAGCCTACACTAATAACAGGAACAGTATCATATTAAGGTGTGGCTACCACGTGGGCCACAGATTTTTCTTTTAATTCTCCCATGCCCCTTTGGGCTCTCAGTAGCACATGACTGGCAAGGAAGGTCTCTGGTGAGGTACAGGGGAACAGACCTACCTGGTATGTGGAGACAGGGGAGGCGGCAATGAATGGCGTGATAGATGTCTGTGGAATCATGCGGTTGGTCGCGAGACTGTACGGTGAAGAATAAAATCTGCGAACAGAAAACAACAAACAAAGATTCATGAAGCTGCTGCTTGCCTGACCTGCATTCCAGCTCTACCAAGCACATGGGGAAAGAGAGCCCCCACCTTGTTTTTCCACCATCTGGAAGGTTTACCATCTCTGATTCCTCTAAGAGGGACAAATCAGCTGAACACAGGAAGAATTTTAAGTCATCTTACAAAATCAAACGTGAACACAACAGTCTTGATAACAAACAGGCAGAGGAGTATCAAGCCTTACACAGGGTGGTGGTGTCCAAGAGTCCTCCCAAAGATCAGTGGATAAAGAAAGCACTAAGCTTTGTAAGGATGGCCAGTGGTTGCCCACAGCAATTGCATCTGTTCAGGAAATAAGAATTCACTCCTAGAAGGCTCTAGATATTTTGTGCTAGCACCCCTGCTTCCTACAGAGAATGTTTTCTCCATGGAAAGAGAAGAAAGAGGATGACTTGCATCTGAATTGAAGCAAGAACTTTGTGGATTCCATCAAGGAAGTAGTGTAGATAACAGGATCATGGGGCATGCTCCAGGAAACTCTGAGGAGCAATTAATCTCCTCAACCTTCTGGGACCCTCACTGAACAATTATAAGATGATACTGAGTGAGAATAGGAACTCACAGATCTGAGGGAAGAACCTTCTAGAGATCTACTACAGAGAAATTTTTAGATACAAAAACCAGTGGGATACCCATCAATGGGCAGGATAGGTCTTAGTGTCCACCAAGTGTCTACTGATCTAATTCTTCACCAAGATTTTAAACTCTATTTCCACCCCCATAGCTCCATGTATGTGAAAGGCCAAAGCAGCCATCCACAGAGCAAGACTAGATCACTGAGGTCACAAGATTGCACTGGTGCTCCTACTGACTGGGAAAAATCAGGGGTAAAGCAGTGGCGGTCTTCTTTTGCTAAATGCATAACAAAAGTTAACCATGATGTTCATTTTCTAGTTAGCAGGACAAAGTCTTAATTAACCCTTAGGATTCTCTGACACTTTGAAGACACAGTCACATGAGTTTCTCTAAAGGGAAGCATTTTATGATACTTCTACTGAATACATAAAAATAAGATTCACAGTTGCCAGGACTCAAGCAGTGAATGATTCAAAACAAAGATTAGTGACTTACATTTTTTTATTTTAAACTTATTTAAATTAAACTTATTTTATTTAGGTTTTGCCAAGGATTTTAAAAGAACTTATTTTTTACATGTCATTATGTGTATAAGTGGGTGTCAGTATGTACACTTGTGAGTGCTGGTGTCTTTGGAGCCAGAAAAGGGCACTGGAGCTCCCAGAGTTGGAGTTACAGATGGCTCTTCCAATGTGAGTGCTGGGAACTCATCTCGGATCCTCTGTAAAAGCAGTAAGCTTTCTTCATTGGTGAGCCACCTTTCCAATCCCTACCAATGATGTTTTAAGGCCATATACTTTGGATTTTAAAAAATACGTAGATGGAAAAAAACAAACAGCTAATCCATTCTACATTCTGTTCCTCTTGCATGTGCTCACTGGCTCTTCTAATTATAGTGATGCTCTTAAAGGGATGTAAGGTACCAACATACTAGAACACAGAACAAAAGACACAGCAGGTAAGTTCTGACAAGAATAAGGAGAAGTGAAACTCTCCTCCTGGAGGGACTACTAGATGATACAATTGTCTAGGAAAGGGCTTGACAGTTTCTTATAAGAATAAATACAAGCACACCCTATGACCCAGGACCCTGCTCTTCCTAAGTGAGATAAATGAAAACTTGTTTATACAAAACCCTTATTGAAAACATAGACAGAACTTTTATTCATATTTGCTTCAAACTGGTAATAACCAGATGCCATTAAATTCCAATGACAGTGGGTGCATCCATACCCTGGAATGCTATTAAGCAACACAAAAGAAAACACAACTGTCCTTATTATCCACAAAGGGTTGATGACAGATTCCTCCCTCCCACCATGGATACATGAATGCAGAGAGTCTCTGTTCTCTTACATGAAACAGCATAGTGTCTTCATATTGCACATAGCCCTGGATTACCACACATTAACTCTAGATTACGTATAATATCTAATACAAAGCACCAGTCCTATGGGTAGTTAGCTCACAAAGTCTGGAGGACAAGGGCAAGAATAAGATATGTGTACATGCATATTAGTTTCAAGTATTTTTTATTGTAGTTGGTGGAATCCATGACTGTGAAATCTGTGAACAAGGAGGGACAGCTGTAACCTGTGGGAATGTCAAGATGGGGCTCAAGGGAGTTATGTTACATCAAAGGTGCAAAACACTACAAAGCACACAATCCTGTTTATCTCATAGTGTGGAAAAGGCAAAATCACAGAGGCAGGGCTAAGTCAGTGGCTGGTATAGTCTAGTCCTGACATAAGGGCTGACTGCAGAGGACTGTGAGGGGACTTAGGAGTAGGTACAGCTCTTCAATATCCTGTTTGCCGTGGGTTCAGAACTGTGTGTTCTTGACACAATCAGAGTCATACTCCAAAAGAGCAAATATGCTATTATACATATATGTGTATATATATAGTCTATACACTATAGATTTCATCTATAGATCATACATATAGAAGTATGGTTTTTTTTTTGTTTTTTTTTTTGGTTTTTTCGAGACAGGGTTTCACTGTGTAGCTTTGCGCCTTTTCCTGGAACTCACTTGGTAGCCCAGGCTGGCCTCGAACTCACAGAGATCCGCTTGCCTCTGCCTCCCGAGTGCTGGGATTAAAGGCGTGCGCCACCAACGCCCGGCTATAGAAGTATGTTTTTATATACTCAAAACTATACTAAATTGTCCTTGCTTTGGAGGGTTGCTTTTGGAAATGGGATCTTACATTACCTAAAGCTGACCATTAGCTCATTAAGTACCTGAGGCTGGCCTTGAACTCCTGATCCTCTAGCCTCAGCTTTCTGAGTGCTAGGGTTACAGGTATATACCATCATGCCATGCAGGAAACACTGTTTTTGAGACAGAATCTCACTATGAAGAACAGACTGGCCTTGAACTCCTGTGAATCCTCCCACTTCAGCCGACTAAGTGCTAGGATTACATGTGGTGGTATTGTGTTCCCCAAAATATTGAGCACCCTAAAAAACTTATCTGGGGTCAGAGACAGAACAGCCACTAGATACAGAGGATAGAAAATGGTGACACTCACACCTTTAATCCTAGCATTCCAGAGGTAGAAATCCCTCTGGATCTCTGTGAGTTCAAGGCCACATTGGAAACAGCCAGGCATGATGACACTCGCCTTTAATCCCAAGAAGTGAGCCTTTAATCTCAGGGAGTGATGGCAAAAACAGAAAGATATATAAGGCATGGAGACCAGAAACTAGAAGCATTTGGCTGGTTAAGCATTTGGCTGGTTAAAGTTTCAGGCTTTGGAGCAGCACAGTTCAGCTGAGACCCATTTGGCTGAGGACTCAGAAGCTTCCAGTCTGAGGAAATAGGATCAGCTGAGGAACTGGCAAGGTGAGGTAGCTGTGGCTTGTTCTGCTTCTCTGATCTTCCAGTCTTCACCCCAATACCTGGCTCCAGGTTTGATTTTATTAATAAGACCTTCTAAGATTCCTGCAATTACAGGTATGTGCCACCACACTCAGTTCTAAACAGCGTTTATGAAGATGATTGCTACACACAAAACACTCATCTTTGTACTTTTTCTTTTTATTTATGAGCATGTGTGTTTGCCTGCTTGTCTGTATGTGCACCATGTGTATGCAGGTATTCCCAGAGGCCAGATGAGGTCATAGAAAGCTCTGCAGCTGAGGTTACAGGTGGTTTTGAGCCATGTGACATGGGTGCTGGGAACCAAACCCAGGTCCTCTGCAAGAGCAGCTGTGTTCTTAGCCCCTGAGCCATCTCTCTGGCCCTCTATTTTCCACTTTAAAAAGTTTACTGAGCATTTATTATGTGTACCTATGACAGACAGGACTCTGAAACATCACTCAAATCCTCCTTTATTTCATCCCTCAAAGTGTGCCTTGCCTACCAGCCTTCAAGGGTTTTTCATTGTAATGAGAGCAGAATTCAGTGACTGGCTTGACAATCAGGCGACTGCCAAGCTCTCTGACTTCCTTTCCTACTCACTGCTTCCACACCTGAGGTTCCGGAACTTTCTCCTCTCCATGACCCTGTTGTTCCCAGTCCCGCTGAGCAGTACAGAGTGAAATCGTCTACACAAATCGCTGCCCAGCCTCGCAGCCCCGCCCCTCCCCCCTCAACTGCCACTTCTTTAGGCACGTGTAGCTAATGTAGCAACTGCCATCTCTGGCTCCATGTTTCAAAAATAAAATCTTCTTTATTACTTTTCTTTGCTCTATAACTGAGTCAGTATGAAGTTTCTGAAAAAAAAATCTCTGCTATGGATTGAATGTGTCTTCCACCTCTGCAGTTCATACATTGAAATCTTGACTTCTGGCGTGACTGTATTAGAAAATGGGCCTCAGAAGAAGCAATTGAAGTGAAAGGGCATAACAAGGGTGGGTCCTGGGTTAGACAGAATTTGCAATTTCAATTAAAAACAGATACCTAAGAGTACATTCTTTCACCACCACCCCCCCAACATACACAGGAGGAAGAACTACTCAGGAGATAGCAGGACGGTAGTGTTCAGAAAACCAGGAAGGGGTACCCTCACAGAAAACAAATTATGTCCTTGATTTTGAAGTTCAAGCCTTTGGAATTTGTGAGGAGCTCAATTACAGTTAAGCCAACGACTTGCCTATGGAAGCCCCACCTGAAAACCACAGCATATTTCTTAACTATTTGTCTCTTTAGAACGTTAGTTCAAGGTGGATTCAGGTAATTATGGCCTTGCTGTCTAGGAAGGGGCCTGTGGCAATTGTGGTAATGTAGTAACTGTTTATTGATGGGATGAATGAACAAAGCCGTTGCCAGAATTTGGAGCATGGACCATGGTTCAATGAAGGGGATAGGAAGCTAGAGATGAGAGTCCAGAGAAGGGAAACCCAATACCACATCTTGGTAAATGTCCAAGGGAAGTTCAAGTAATGTCTGCTTTCTAAGAATGAAGGGCATTCATAACTAGACACAGCATTGCCCTTCTGTGAAAGATGTCCTTGGCTTTTAATAATCCCTTTTAGGTCTTTGACAAACTTTGTTTATGAGGCAGTGGGCAGAGAGACTTTCCCTAGGTTGCTAAGGACATGACAGTCACCCAGGGCTTCTCAACAAAGTGTCTGTCTCATGCCCCATACAGTGATGTAACTTGTGGCACAAGTCCATTCTCAGCCTCTTAAACTGACAGATAAAACACGTGATGCATTTTAGTAAGGATGGTCTATTTTGTAAAATGTTCCAATTGGAGTATTAAAAATGAAAGCAATAAAAATTAGACTGACAGAGTTTGCAAAGAAATTCTGTGGGGAATGCCGAAAACAGAAATAGGAAGAAACCAACCAAGTAAACGGATACTCACAAGAGGAGCCCGTGGGGGAAATTTTAATGTGTTTTCTTTCTATCTGCTCTAATCCCATCCATCACACAAGACTGACACTTCATACTTCCCAGCATGTTCTGAAACTGCCATTCAAGTCAGAGTCACTTAGAACAGACACACACTGGGGAGAGTGGACAGTGCACCATATAATCTCTTCATTCTGCGATCCAGCTGTTGGTACTCTCTTTTCAAACCCAAAGAGGAGCAGAAGCAGATGAATTTCCTGAAACTCAAAGTTTAGGACATGCCAGGCGAGGCTGCTGTGGTAGCTGGGACTTAGGGGGCTGGCACCCAAAGGAGAACTAACTACTGACTCTAAAGGAGGAACTGCAGTGAGTTCGAGGCCCTGCCACATGTCTATACCATGCTTTACAAACAAACATTGTCTGACAGAGGAGATAGCTCAGTCAGTAAAGGGCAATCATGAGACTTGGGGTGAATTCCTAGAATGCACTTAAGAGAAGCCAGGTGTGGTAGCATGCCCTTGAAATCCCAGCACTGGAGAAGCAGAAACAGGCAGATGGCTAAGGTTCCGTGAACAGCCAGCCTAGCCTGGCAAGTGAGAGGCCCTGTCTCAAAAACTGGTGAGTATCTTCTGGGGAATGATATCTGAGGTTCAATTCTGGCCTAAACATGGATGTACATGCACACACACACACACATTTATACACACATACACATATACACATACATACATCATACCACATAGAGACATATCATATACATACACTCACACATGCATGCACAAGCACACATGCACACACACACATATGCAACCCCAAACATACTTGTACTTGCATACACATTAATATACAAAACACAGAAACAAAGCCCAGACTTTTCACATAGGCATCTATTCAAACAAATCCAAATGAATGCTTCAAGTAGAGGTGTTATGTAACAGGGAACAGCAATGGAAAATCAACCCATCTTGTAGTCATCATAACAAAGTTATGCCGTGCATGTGCCTTTGTGATTTTTATCTGGTAATGCATGCATCATGACTGCTGAGTGATGTTACAAGACTGTGAGGATGAGAACGGATGGCTGGGCACATCGTTCAACTCAAAATTGTTTACTCTCGTAAGAGATTTGTTTCAATGTTTAGTGACTTTTCAGGTTTATTATTTATTGTATGTGTATGGCTGTTTGCCTACATTAATGTATGTGTGCCACAAGTGTGCAGTGACTGAGAAGCCATAAGAAGCATCAGATCCCTGGTAACTGGAGTTATAGATGGTTTTGATCAGTCATGTGGGTGCTGGGACCCAAACTTAGGTCTTCTAGAAGAGCATAAAGGGCTCTTAGCCACTGAGCCATCACTCCAGAGCCATACATGCATGTATGCATACAAACATGCATGCATACACACATGCATATATATATATATACACACACATATTTGGGATCATGATTCACCTTACATGAAAGCCTTCTTTATATGTTTAACTGAGCAGTTCTAAGCTTGAGGAAGTTCTTTCTTCCTTTGACAACGTCTGGAGACAACCTGATGCTCCTGATGTCTAGAAAGTTCTGGAATTCTACAAATCATTCTGCAGTGCATACTGGGAAATTCTACCCACAACTCATCCACCTTGACATGTTAATAAGTGTGACATTAAGAAGCCTGGTGTGAGCACATGGATGAGGTTTCACATGAACTAAACACCAACTGATGAAGGGCTAAGAGGAAACTAAATAGAATCTACAGCATCCTAGCTGCCCATTGAAGACCTGTTTATCTTTGTGTATAGTGTGCACTCAGGTACTTTGACTCATGTGTGGAGGTTGGAGGACAGCCTCAGATGTTGGTCCTCACTTCCTACTTTGCTGTAAGGTCTCTCACTTCACTGCTGCCTACGCCAGGCTAGCCCATCCCTGAACCTCAGGGATTCTCTTGTCTCCACTTCTTTTACTTCGCTGCTGCCTACACCAGGCTAGCTCATCTCTGAATCTCAGGGATTCTCATGTCTCCACTTCCTATCTTCTTGTAGGATTACATACTCACTCTACAGCATCCAGTCTGTGTGGGTTGTGGGGATCCAAACTTAGGACCTCACTTATGCACTGCAGGCACTTTGCCTCAGATGTGAGCTTTTAAAAAATGCAAGGAGTTCCTGAGTTTTCTGGCATTAAAGGCAGGAAAGGCAAGCATGCTTCCTAAGCCCAGGAAAATGAGAGTGTAGGGTCACTAATGGGGTATCAGTTTGCCTAAAGAAAGGCCGTTTCAGGGGGATTTGCAGTCAGCAGTAATACAGTAAATCTCATTTCACTTGCAATAAAAATAACATGGACATATCAATAACCCCAGGGTGGAATGTTTTTACCATAAAGAAAACATACAAAATCCTATTTGTACACCAAAATAAACAGTAAGAGCTTGTGTTTCATGTCCACAGGCAATATTGTTAGAGTTGGAACCATGACTACTATCCTCAGGGGAATACAACAGGATGCGATTAATAAGTTCTCGGCCATTTTTACTGTAATACCAACATGGCTTTTCCATTCATTTCTTTCTTAGAGTAATAAGATAGGCTTCTGTATCACTTAATATCAAATGCCTAAAACAGCTGGCAAAGAATGTCACAGGAGACATTCCCTTTCTCACCTCCCACAAGAAAATATCTCGCTCCAATAAAATCCTCTGAAAGGCTTTATGCCCCACACCGTGGGGGAGAAGGCATGGGAAAGATGTGCTTTGGAATGTGGAAAGCTTATTTCCCATCTGCCCCCCTCATATTTGAAAGTGATGAGATTTCATAGTGGACGGCTAGGAGAAAAAAAAACCACTGGGTGACAGTCATAATGAATTCTAGTAGAGTCCAGCTGCGTGAGTAGAGAAGAATGGACATTTTTATTTTGCTAAAGCTGATCTAAAGGTAAATATGAAATTATTCAGATTTTCCTTTTCAGTCACGACTTTGACACTAACTTCCAACTCTTATGTAAAAGTGACATTGAACTAATCTGAATTGGTAACTTGGGTGGATTCAGACAGATGGAATTGGCATTGACTAAATGCTAACCGCTAGCCTTACTCTGGTAGAGCTATGTTGATTAACATACAAACTACACAAAGTCTTGATTTTAGTTTCACAATGCAGCATTAACGTGGCAGTTACAGAACTCTACTCATTTGATTATTTGATTATTTGGTAATACAGCTAAGATCGTATCTACCCCTCAACACTTATGTTCCAACTCTTCCTAACACCCTTGCAACCCCATGTCTTCTTTTTGATGCTATTCATTATTTTCATATGTACAACTTACTGAGAAGTACTAGGCTTGCGCAGAAAGTGTTTTACCCCAGAAGTCATCCCCTGGCCCCTGAATTCCATTCTCACCTCAAGACATGAGAAACACATGGACAGTTTGTCTTCCTACTTAGGAAATAGGACAATACTTGATAATAATACTGAAGAAGCAGCAGCCAGAAATACAAATGACAGAGCCCACAGCTGGCCATGAACTTGGAGGCACAATATAAAGACTTGAGTTTCAGAAGAATGAAAAATGGATGAGACCCAGCAAAAGGAAGGTACATTGTGAAAACACCAAACTCTGAGAGAAAAGAGTATGTGAACGAGGAGGGGTTCAGTGAAGGTTCTGGGCTGATGGCAAGGTTCTAATCTGCTTCTATCAGTCCAATAGAGAGCAGCAGGAAAGAAAACCTGGGACGTGGCTTTTCAGCATGCTATCAGTTCTCAGTGGGAATTGCTAGATGGACAGTTCTTTCAGATAGTCTATTCCTGTTTCCCTCTTCCATTTATGTATCAAGCTTCCTAGAACAAACTCATGTTTTTATCACTAGGATATTTTAATGTTCATTTTATGTGTGTGTATGTATATGTTGTGAG
Organism: Peromyscus melanophrys; assembly: GCA_902168415.1. NCBI lineage: Eukaryota > Metazoa > Chordata > Mammalia > Rodentia > Cricetidae > Peromyscus > Peromyscus melanophrys. Next base: position 10,662 of record CABHPR010118096.1, read on the forward strand.
TGCTGATGCACACATGTATGCAGGCTGGCTTGCTTGAGTATGTACATGTGAAGGTCAGAGGCTAATGTCAAGTGTCATTTCTCAGGACACTATCCACTGTATTTTTTACAGTAGAGTCTGTCACTGGTCTGGAGGCAGCCATGCAAGCGTGGCTGGCCACTGAGCCCCAGAGATCTGTCTGTCTTCTATTTCCCCAGCACCAAGGTTACAGTTACATTTTACTGTGCCCAGCTTTTCCTTAATATTGGTTTTGGTACTTGAACTAAGGTCCTTATGCTAATATGGCCAGAATTTTACTGAGTTCTCTCCCTAGGCCTAGGCTATTTTAATCTCTTTTCAGTGATTTATCCCACTTACTAGATCTCCCTGCTTCAAGGACTTCTTCATTATTTATGTCATACCATAATGAAAAGGCAAATTTTAAATTTTCAAATTCGCTCCAGCATAACTTTTTGCACCTACAGAGTTCCTCCATGAGAAACTTCTACTCTTTTAAAATGGTTGGTAGCCACCTCTGCAGACCGCTCTCCTCAGGGAGCCCATGTTCTCAGAAAGTATCTCCCTGATGCCTGCTATTAATGAGCTAGGTCACTGCCTTCCTTCCTTCCTTCCTTCCTTCCTTCCTTCCTTCCTTCCTTCCTTCCTTCCTTCCTTCCTTCCTTCCTTCCTTCCTTTGTTCTCCTCCTCTGCCTTCTTTTTGGTTTATCAAGACAGGGTTTTTCTGTGTAGCCCCAGCTGTCCTGGAACTCGCTCTGTAGACCAGGCTGGCCTTGAACTCACAGAGATCCACCTGCCTCTGCCTGCTGAGTACTGGGATTAAAGGCATGGCCACCATGTCTGGCAGCGCTGTCCTTTCTGTCCCAGATGGAATTGAGGAGATGTCACACTCTCCTAAAGGTGGTGTTTGATTCACATCTCCACCTCTGACAGACAAAGATTTATTATTTGAAAACTGGGAACATTCACTCTCAGATGACACAGCATCGGTGTATGAAACAAACCACTTTTGCTGTCAGGTGTAAGCTCTGGGCTGGATTCTAGAATCAAAGCATTCTACAACAACTTTGTGAGCAATGGAGCAAGAGGCGAAATCAGAGAGGACATACTATTTTGAAATCAGTATTAGTGCCATCTTGGGATAACGACTCTGTCATCATGTGGATGCCACCTATAATTCTGGTTATACATTCAACAGTTTCTGAGTAAGCTGATACAACATCTAAATTTCACTCTTACATAGCCCAGCAATATATTTATTGATATAAAGAGCAATGATCACGACTGTGATTAAACTACTAATGTACAATTATTATAAAATAATTATGTTCTTTCTATTTTTAACAATACGAACTCCATAACCAAAAATCAGACAGGTCAAGGTCACTGTCCCCACTCTAATCCTGGGATGAAAACAGACAAATTGCAATGCCCAGGGCCAATGGCAAGTCAGCCAAAGTCAATCAACGAGAGCGATACATTAGCCCCAGTGTCCATCTTCAAAGACATGATGGCTCATACTTGTCATCACTGAGGCAGAATAATTTTAAGTTTGAAGCCAGCCTAAACTATACAGCAAGAGCTTGTCCCAAAACAAACAAACAAGCAAAGCCATACCAGGGCTGGCAAGCTGGTGAGGCAGGTGAAGGCGCTTGTTGCCAAATCTGAGGACCTGAGTTTGATCCTGGGGACCCACATGGTAGAAGGAGAGAATTAACTCGCACAAATTGTCCTCTGGCCTCCATACGTGTATATAATATATAATACATATATGTATATATATGTATGTATATATATAATATATAATATATAATACAACCAAATTACAGAACAGTTTTAGAGAGGCTACACCACGTGGTTTAACTGTCTTGGATTTGTGAGGTAGGATTTGAAGCTAAGTAAGAGGCTATACACGTCTAGACACAGATTAAAATGAACAGAGAAGATACAATGACCTGAACCAGTGTGACCATGTCCCTAACTCCACCGCAGAAATGAACCTAGCCAAACACTAGGCATTACTTAAGATTGACCTCCATGGAGACAGCTGTGCAACACAGGTCCTGGAGACCCAGGTGACTCTCCCAGACCTATGCTACTGATGCTTTCTCCATGCCTGGGTCTTCCTCTCACATCAGTTTTGAGGTTCAAGAGGACTGGAAGAGATGAACTAAAAAAAAGGCTTAGAACTGTAGAAACAGCCATTAGAAGCACTTGTGAGAAGAAAGAGCCAATGGCAGGAAAAGTTTGGCTAACAAACCATACACAAAAGGAAACCATAGCTGGTCATTTTTCTTTGGTAGACATTCAGAGCCCAGAGACTGCTTAGAAAAAATAAAAAACAGAGAAAATGGGGTCCACTTACCCATTCTGTATGGCAGCTGTGGGATCATAGGTCAGAGCCATGCCAGCCTGCATAGAAGGGTGAAGAATAGAAAAAAGATATCTCAACATTTTTATTATAGTTCCAAAACATTCAGATTTTTTTTTGAAGTTTCCAGGGCATGTGGCTAATGAAGAGACAGTCTTATTCTGTTTTTGAGTATAAGGCGATCTTCAAAAACCAAAACTGTGACACTTGTGTAATTGGTAGTAGTTTCAGAAAGGCAAATAAACTTCACTGGGGTCACTCTACAGCCTTCTTTGTCCCTTCCTCCGCCACCAACTTTGATCCTCATGACAACTCTCTGAAGTAGGCAGAAGCAATCTTTGCTCTGTTCTATCCATGAAGACACTGAAGCTTGTTGAGGTCAGTGGCTCACTCAAGGTCACAAATATATTGTTAGCATTGGGCTAAGGGCTACCAAGGCCTCTTTCTCTCGAGACCCTTGGCCGCTATAAAAGCAAAGGAAGGCACTACCCTGTGATTGTGAATCTGTAATCTGTCTTCCATAAGGGAAGTTTACCAAGAACCCTAAGCTATCAGGAGGCACATGGGGACATCCTGTATGATGGACACCCAAATCTCCCCACTTACCCTGCTACATGGAAATCACGGACAACATGACTATGGACTATTTGTCAATTAGATGGTATAGCACCATATCTGATACCTGTAAGAGGAGAGCCTCCCATCTGACTCAGAACCCTGTCATGCAGCTGTCTATCTATGTCATTAGTAACTCTCCCAGTAAGTCCCTTAGTCAAAAAGACAGTCCATCTCAGTGTCTCTCTTGAACCCTGAAATCTGAGACCTTATACCCACACCTTCTGATATGGGATCCTTGCAGCTCTTCTGTTTTGAGATTGGCTTGGGGCTCTAGTGAAGTCTGGGTACCATCTCTCCTGAGGTGGGAGAGCCTTCTCTGTGCTGTGTAGACAGACAACCTTGGGTGTCCCAGGACCCTCTGTGTAGTTAGCACTTGTAAATGGAAAAAAAATGTAGAAAGAAATTTAAAATAGTTCAGGTTATCTTTAGGGTGATATTTTTGTTAGTATTTTAAAATTACTGAGCCCTATCAGTATGAATTTTCTTTCTTTGATAACCTGCCATAATTAAAAAAATTGTAACCACTGGGGAATCTGGGTATCTATAGGAACTCCTGCAAAGTTTTTATAACTTCACATGAATCCATAATTACTTTAAAATAAAGAGATAGGAAATATAAGCGAATAAGCTTCCAGGATGTCTCAAGGTAGAAGAAGAAAAGCATTTAAAAAAATTAAAGAAACAAAACAGCCTTTGTGTTTTGAATTTTTTCATTTTCCACATGGTTTAAGCCAGTTTCCCGATCAGATTCTTTGTATTTTTAACACAGAACTGAAAGGAACTGTACCATGCTACGTGGGCTCTGAAATATAGTACAGTCTGTGCCTTTAAGCTTGCATTTCTCATAACATTTCCACAAATGATAATTTCATGTTGTTATTTAGATGGGAGTAAGGAACTAAAGCATGACATCACAGATGATCAGAAGTGGCATGATGGGAGAGAATCTATAATCTGGATTACATGAAGTGTGTAAAACAGTTGAGATGTCTGTTACAAGTCAGCAGAGGTGCCCATGGTATCTCCACAGAGGATGTTTACCAAGCATCCTAAGCTATGGGGTGTGTGTGTGTGTGTGTGTGTGTCCTGTATGACAGACACACACTAAAGCAGTAATTCAAGGGACAATTTCCTTCCCTTGCCCTGCTACACAGGAGTCAGAATACATCTGGAACAGTGAACACCTGGGGAAGGAGTGCCTTGGGTGAGGGAGGTGGGGCAGAATTTAGTGAAATTGCCACCACCTACTTCAGGATTTTGCCTAGGATTGTCCTGCCTGTGAGAACCTCGGCTAGAAGAGACAGTCTCAGGTCACATGCATTTGGAACATGGTGGGTAACAGAGGAAGGCAAGTGATTTTGTTTTAAACTGAAGTGTTGGCTGAGTGTCATAGTCCAGAGCTAGCACTTGTCTGCACCTGGGGTTCACCTTGAGCGTGACAGATTGCTGAGTTATGATGCTAATACGCTCTTGATGCAGACTTTGCATTCAATTTCCCTTTGTCTCTTCCCACAAAGATGGGGAAGAAATTGATTTTGCTGCTCTGTCTAGCCCCTTTAGACAAAGCCAGAGGCATGAAATCACCATTGTGTAATCACCAAATATGATGGCATGTTGACAAACTCCAGAGTCACAGGGAAAAAAATAACATAAAATATCTTGGAACAAAATGAAACCGTCACACCCGATGTTTTAAAAAGTGATGTTTAATCCTGCTGTCTATTTTCAAAAAGGGCTTGTTATGTTCACAAGAGTTGTCTATGTTTCCAGTTCACATTATTTGTATATTAGTGGCATAAATAATTTATTTTAAACAAAATTGGGCACTTCTATCTCTTTTTAACACCAGCTAAGCATTGCTTTAGTATTTCAGCCATAATAGGACATTTCCAGGCCTCCTAGGTACAAAAATACATGAGTGATAAATATTTTAGAAAAAAAACAAACTCTTTATTAGATAGAGTATTATTGTTGTTTTAGAGAGTTTTGTTAGAGCTTTGCTATGATGTTCAGGCTGCCCCAGAACTTGTGATCCCCCTGCCTCAGGCATACACCATCAGGCCAGAAGTGACAGTAACTTTATTTTTAATAAAACTGGAAGATTCACTGAAACAGGCCAGAAAACTGACGTAGGAGCTGGATATGGGCTATTTATAGCTAAGTGATTCAGTGGGGTTTTATCAACAGGTGACAATTATAGACAATGTACATAGCATCACATTAGGAGCAGGCATTCCTCTTTCAGAGTGAACCTCTGAACTGAAGCATTCATTCTTATCTGAGAAGAGAGACTCTGTGACTATCACAAAGCCAGTAAGATGGCCAGCAGACCTGTTTCCTTCTTTCCCAGGTTTATCATGCAGAAGCAATCTTGAGAACGTCTAGGCTGCTGTGACTAGATTTAAACTTAGGAAATGTGTCCTACACACACCACTTTAGAAAATCCTGTGTTGTGGATTAGATAAATACATTTTCAAGAACTTAGGAAGCAAATCAGAGACTACAAGGGAATTCTGAATTTGTATGATTTGTACCTCACTTAAGCGTAGGAGGGAATTCTGGATTTGTACCTCACTTAAAGGTAGGAGGGAATTCTGGATTTGCACCTCACTTAAATGTAGGTTTTCAAATGAAACCTGAGTGACTTCCTTTGGAGTCCTGATATTTGCAAAACTTCCTTTTGAGAAATCTGAGATGGACTCAGCTCAGCTGAATTTGTAAAGTCCTTGGCTGATAGTAGACATGGGGGAAACAAAGAGCTCGGTTGTAGAGACTTTTCAGTACAGTACAGAAGCCAGCAGCCTGCCTGAGCTGAGTTGTGGTTTCGGCTCTGGAGGACTGAGAGGAGGAGAGACCAGCAAGCCCTCCTCCAGTGGACCTGCTGCTAAGCACCACCTGGACTGCTTCAAGAGGACTGTCAGGAATCAGGAGAAGGCAATATTGCAGATTTATCACTTTCAAAGTAGCAAAGGCAGCCAGAGAGCCAAGAGAAGGGAGTCCTTTATGACTGACAGAGAGGAGCTGTAAAGCTGTTGTTTTGGTGTGATGCCATTCCCAAATTTCTGCTTCTTGGCTCCTTCTAAAAACCTTCCTGCCAGAGGATGTCTGCCTTATATAGCAACATGGAAGGACAAGATAAAACAGATGCCCAGAGATCGCAGGGTGGAAAGCTGAGAATGCCTAAGCTTTTCCAGGAAGAGCTTGGTGGTTAAATAAGAAACAGGAAAAAGGGTACTCTTTTTTCTTATACATATATATATAATATCATAATTATATATTACACCATGTATTATATAATACATATTAATTTTATGTGCACAAAAGTTTTGCCTGTTCCATGGATATAAGTGTATTCTGTACATGCAGTGCACACAGAGGTCAAGAGACATCCTATCCCCTGGAACTGGAGTAACAGACTGTTGTGAGTCACCACCGTGCAGGTGGCTCAAACCCAGGTCCTCTGCAAGAGTAGCCAGTGCTCGTAGGGGCCAGGCCATCACTTCAGTTCCTGGTCTGTACTGCTTTAGGCTGTGATTTAAAATAACCCCATCTTCCCTTAGGCTGCTTTTTGGCAGGAATTTAGTCACAACAATGAGTGAAGTAGCCAACATAGGGAGTTTGTTTTTAACCTCAATCTAAATGTCTGAATTTCACAGATTCTAAGACACAGTTTTATTTTTCTCATGACTTAATATCTGTGAAATTAGGATTCCCTAATAATTGCTGGCATTTCATAGTTTGTCAAGTTACTTCTCTATCTTTTTAGTGGTATTTAAAATAATACAATGGTTCATCTTTAACCAATGGTGTTTTGCAGTCAATGATATTGCAAACGTACTGTCAAAACTACTGTGACACCGTATCCGAGCATGGAAAATACAGAATTTAGAGGCTGTGATGGGTGAGCCTGAGATGCTCACCAAGCAAAGGTGTCTGGGAAGTTGATCCAGATCCTTCTAGGTTTAGTTTGACAGTGCCTGGAGCTGGGAAGCTCCAGCTGCTGAGCCATTAATGGGAATGATCACAAAACCTCTGACAAGCGAGGGTTGTCATGACATGCCAGCAATTCCAAAAATATCGTAGTTGACTGATGTTGCACTTAGCTGTCATGGCCTCCTTGTTAGATTTGGTAAGGGGACATGTAGATCAGCCCTGAGCATTTCTTACTGGCGATACTTATTGTAATATTCCTTGTCTCAAGTCACTGCTAGGCTGGACATACCTAACCCTTCACCAAGAACATAGTATTTTTCTCATTTTTTTCCTTGACAATATGGGCTAGGCAGAGGACTGGACATAGTAATTATATATGATGCAAAATTACCATATCATGGGGACTTAAAATTCTTAATTGCTATCTTCAGTCATCACACATGAACATTGGGCTGAGAGCTTCAGGAAAGGGTATTTGGTTAAATAAAAACATTTTAGTGCCGAGAAGCCAAGCTATTGAGGCTTTTAAAATGAGAAGGGCTGCCCCTTCAGCCTGCTCCCTGAGTCTCAGATGCAGCATATGCAATAGATAAAGCTGCATCTGGGGGGCCAGCTAGCAGACCCGACTCACCAAAGCAGGCGTGTGAGCTCACAGCTAGCTGCTGCTTCCCAGGTCACACAGGCAAAGACTTGCCTTCAGTTCAAGGTTTAGAGGACTCCTGGCAGGACCTGGCAGGATCAGGAGACAGAGCTTAATTCTTTTCTACTTGAGCAGCACGTGCCAAACACTTTGTGATATACACGAAGCAGTTAGTGGTAAACAATGTCTCTACATCTGTAAAAATGGTCTGAGATATCCCAAGTCTAGTTAATATTCCTAAGTTTTCCAGGAAATTCTTTCACATGTGATTTCATTGGAATCATGATCCAGTTTCTCCTGAAAGTATGTTTGTTTCTAGTGGTTCACGAGGACAGTACTTTAGTACTTCAGGGAAGCCTCTTTTCTGAAAGATGTTTTTTTTTTTTTTTTTTTTTTAAGATTCAGGGCTATTGAAGTAAATTACAGACCATCTGGTTAATAACAGAAATAGTGTCTTCCTGGGCTCATGGTCAGATTCTTCTCACGTTTGATGAGAAGGATGGAGACAAGAGGCTGAGCAACTTCAGGGCCGCAGCACATATAGCTGACGGCAGGGAGATGCTCGGTGCTGAGCTGTGTTTTGTGTTCTTCGCTACTGCTGTTGCTGATGTCTCAAAGCAGAAACCACAGGGTCACACTGGTAGTCATTAGGGATAATCAAACGTGTTCAAAAACCCCAGAAAAACATCCTGTCCCCATGTATAAGCTGCTTTCTCTCCAGGTTTCATGTGGATTGTTGGTTCCATCTAGAACCATCTGTGTGCTGTTGAAAATCAGTACTTTCCATATCAGTGTATCTTGAATTATTTCCCAATGGGGTGAATCAGTAGCTTTCTCCTCATATGGAGATGAAAGTATTGTAAATAGAAGAAATAATTCATTATTAAAGAATTTTCTAAGGTGTGTTAATAATGACATTGGATCACATGTTTGGTAGTCTTTAATTTTGAGCAAACTGGTCACTCTGAGACTCAGGACATTAGTGGAGCAGAATTAAAACGGTGTTCATGCTTCTTAGGAAGTCTTGAACTTGTTGGGTAAGAAGTGCAAATGTACCATCCTCTTTAACCCCATGATGACTGACAATTAACTATGAAATAGTTTTCAAATAAGGGCAATGCTGACACATTGTATCATAATTGGGTGTATGTGGTGGCATTATGTTCTAAGTTAATGGGAGGGGCAAAACCTTAAACAACATGCTAGTTTATGCTTAACAGCAAAGTCACAAAACAGGATCAAGTGGATTCTTGTTATTCACCAGTTATGTGTTTTAAATCACTACAAACATGGAGCTCGCAAAGACTGAATGAGTGCTCCTAAGAGCAAAAATGCAGGGTTGGGTTCTTCTAGTGTCTGGTCAAGAGATTTTCATTTATAGTAGTACTTGTACACTTGCTTTATGTTCTAGCTAAAGACAGTTTTGTTGTTGTTATTCTTAGAGATTTTTTTAAATTCATGTGTATGTGTGTATGTCTATGTGTAAGTGAGTATGTGCACATGAATACAGGTGCCTATGGAGGCCAGAAGAGGGTGTCAGATGAGCTGGAGTTACAGGAAGTTGTGAGCCACCCGACAGGATTGCTGTGAACCACTCTCTACTCCTCTGCAAGAATAGCAAGCGCTCTAAACTGCTGGGCCATCTCTCGAGTCCCAAGGTAGTGTTATTGTTGTTGTTATTCTTTTTTTTTTTTTTTTTTTGAGATAGGCCTTTGCTTAGTTCAGATTGGTCTTGAACTTGCGATATAGCCAAGGATGACCTTGAACTTCTGATTTTACTGCTTCTGTCCCTCCAGTGGGTCCTGAGAATGTAAGGTCATGTCACCAGGCTTGGAGGAAAGCACTTTTGTCTGCTGAGCCATCTCACCCAACCCAGAAGGACTTTGGATATTAATTCTACCTTCTCATTATATGCAGAATAAGTCAGCTAACAATCCATCTCCTTTTTCTTTTAAAATATGAGTTATACAATTTGTCATTTTTCAACAGTCCTCAGTCTTTTTCATGGTTTGTAGCAATGGTATATTTTTATTTTTTTCAACTTTTCCCTCTGAGTCCTCTTCCCCTCTGACAGCCTGTGACTTTAATGACTATACGACCTTCAAAGGAAAAGAATCGGCCAAAAACCTTACCAACATCTAATATTTCAGTGTTAAGTAATGCTTTATGATTTGGAGTGCAATCTTATTAAAATCTTAGTGTAATGTGGGACAAATATAAAATACATTAATTTCTAGTTTTTAATATACTTCATAAGTAAAAACACCATTATATTGGCAGCAGATTTTATTTCTATCATTTTAAAAAGTAAACATTATTTTTACAAGTATTTAGAGTGTGTGTGTGTGTGTGCGCATGTGTGTATGTGTGTGTGTGTGTGTGTGTGTGTGTGTACACAGCAGAGCTGGCTCTCAGCAGACCTGGGCTATGTGATGGTATCACAAAGCTAAAACACAGCCATCGTCTGTGATACTGCAGCTAGCCAGGCATCCCTGGTCATCTGGTCTCCTGTTCTGCCTCTAGTAATGAACATGTACCACCAGCTATCACAATCCTGTGAGAGAGAAGCATGGTGCTGATGGACTCAGGGAGCATGCCAGGAGCTGTGTCTCAGCTCAGAAGTCATGGAACTTATGACTTAAACTCTGGAACCTATCTCCTTCACTAAAAAGTGCCAGGAAAATTATGAACAAGAGGACCACAGAGGGTGATGCTCTTCAGTTTGTAACATTTGCAAGGGATTATTACTCTACCCACCTCGGAGAAGGATGGAAATTTCACAGAGTAGTTACACACAAAGCTCAGCAAACCCTGTTCCCCAGGGAGATTCAGAACTAGGGCCAGAGAGGCCTCTTCTGAACAGGACAACATGGGGCTTTCCAATTGTGAAAAACACTTTGGTTGTAAATGAGTGTGAATCAATGTCTCCATGATACACTCCAACAAACAAATGGTTAATATTTAGGAACAGCTGTGAATAATGATCTGTGACTGCCACTCTGGTTATTTTTATTACTGTTTTGGTCTTTGTTTTCTTACTTTGGTCTCAGTTTTATAGATCTGAGCCTAATTACAGACAATCCTTTGATTCTTTTTTTTTAATGTCACTCAATTTGTGTGTATTGTGTTCCATTTTTCTTTTAGAGACAGGGTCTCATGTATCCTGGGCTGACCTTGAGTTCATTGTATATACAAGACTAAATACTCTTGCTGCTCCTGCAGAGAACCCAGGTTTTCTTTCTAGTAATATATAAGACAGTTCACAATTACTCCAGATCCAAGGGATCCTACCCCTTCTCATAGCCTCTGTGCATGTATACACACACCACACACATATACACATGCACATAAACACACAGACCAAGTGCTCTTAAGTGCTGAGCTATCCAGAGACCAACTGTCAAGTGACTCCTGTTTTAACCTGTAGGTGATGACGGAGCCCAGTGCTTCATACATTCTAGGCAAGTGCTCCCCAACTCATCTGCATCCCCAGCCCTATTTTACACTTTATTTTGAGACAAGGTCTCATTTTGAAGCTTTCCTTGGGCTCAGTGGCCATGTATTTGCAGCAGCTTTGATGATGAGGCTGTATCACAAGGCCTGGCATTCTTTTAAAAGGACATTTTATGCAAAGATATCCTACTGAGAAAGTATGAACACAAGCATGGAAGCCACCATTAGAGTGCTTTCTTGCTATGAGTATGCACACTAACACAGTCATGTGCCTGCATTTTGCATCCACCCAGTGAAGTAGCTCCCACTGAGGGAATGACTAACAACAGAGGAAGACAGTGACAGAGACGGAGCTGAAATGGATCACCACGATGTCAGCTTTGCCTGTATTCACCTTTGTTCAAAACAGAAAACAAACACAAACTAGCCAAACTACAATGTATAGCTCAAAGAGAAAGATGATTCATTGTAAATCCGAATACATGATGTAGCCTTGTTTAATTGGTATGGCTGCTGACCTTCACTGAAATCTAAAAGGATAGTTTTTCTCAATCATAACTGGATTTAGAGTGAGTGATGACTCAGTGTCTTGAGACTGGGTATTTGGAATTAAGTTCATCAAAATTGTTCTGGCCTTATATTCTAAAATAGTATGCAGATCGCTACACAGCCTGTGCAGATCTTCCTCCACTTATTGGCAAGGAAGAGAAATCTTGTTAAAACTAGCTTTAAATAAACAGAGTCACAGAATTGGAGCACAGAAGACATTCTCAACCATCACCAAAGACAAACAACATAATACAGGGTTCTGGGTCATAACAAACTACTTTGCTTAAAGCTGACAATGATAAAATGAAAACTCTAAGCTTTGTGTGTGAATGTGTGTGTGTGTGTGTGTGTGTGTGTGAGTGTGAGTGAAGCTAAGGTATGAATTCATATATATTCATTGTATTCACAGGCCTATATCTTGGGCTAGTAAAAATGCATTGAACTTAAATATCTTCAAGTAAGGATGCCTGAAAGTGATATTATTAGCTATCTACCTAAAAGATAAAAGCCCACAATACATGCAAGTCTATGTATAAATATACATATGTAATTTAAATGCAATTTTCTTGTCTGGGCTGACAATGCTCCCTCTAAGAATCTTAGACCACCTAATGAAAACTCTGATACCAGGCATGAGAAGCCTTTTTTTTTTTTTTTTTTTTTTGAGTTGTTAGGCAGGGCTGTCCAAGCAACTCCTAAACATTACAGGGCATTGCTATTGCCTTTCGTTGCCCCCTAGATGTGAAAGGTAAATCCCTATTGCTGAAGACAGCATGCACTTCAGATATACCCTGAGCTGAAACTGACTTGCAAGCCTCCTGCCTGAGGACTAGCTCTCATGGTACTAGAAGGTGCCTTACAGGCTTCCAAAGGAAAGGACAACCCACAGTCCTCCTCAGCTATGATTCCTATAACCAGGACAAAGACCAGCTGGGCATGATAACCCTCAGTGTGCAGTGGTAACACAGTAACCAATAGCTCTCTAATTGGACTTGAGATCTGCTCAACAAGAAGGAAACTGTGACAGGTGCTGGAGACCTAGCCAACTACCAGAACTAGAGAAATCATTGATCTTGGAGAAGAACTTAAAACCGCCACTTTATCAAACCAGTAAAATCCCTAACTACATTCTGAATAATTGTCCTTGTATTCATAGATAAGTAAAGTCCTCACCTCTCATCAAGGAAACCTCTCAGTGCAAGGACAGAGACCAATACAGACAACCACAACCAATCAAAATACAGAACTGTGGAGTCCAGTCCCAACAGACACATCTACAGAGCAGCAACTCATGCAACTCCTGAACGCATGCTCAGGAGTGCCAGTGGGAGAAGCAGGGTGGAAGGACTGTAAGAGCCAGAGGACTGGGGACTTTGCTCTGAGATTGTGTCACCTAGGAATGTCGAAGCTACACCCATAAAGTCTTGCCAACATGACCGTCTAAATAGGAGCTCAACAAGGACAACAATAGACATGGTAATGTGGGCAGGAATGGGCATGAGGGTCAGGAACAGTGTCTAACCCTATGCAAATAACACAGGCAACTAAGGAATGCTCAGAGTGGGAGAAGCAGTCTTCCCAAGAACACAGTAACTAGTTATCCAGTACCAAATGGTCTGGTCGGCTCTGTAAACATACACACCAGTAACATACAGACTGAGCAGGTTATAGTTAGGGATGTGTATGTATATAGATATACATACATGCATGTAAGAACAATTAACACAAAAGATAGCATGAATTTGAATGGGATACAGGAGGGGAATATGGGAGAGTTTGGAGGGAAGAAAAGGAAGAGGGAAATGATGTAATTATATTATAATCTCAAAAATAGAAGGAAAAAAAACCAATCTAACAGCAACTTTTACTGAAGACTTATTCTTTAAGTGGGAATAGTTTAGGAATTCCAAACTTTAATATTACTACATTGAATCTCCCCAAAATTTAATTTGATTTTCTATTCAATATAATGTAATTATTCCTGGAGTCTGAGAGTTGATTATTAATAATATTAATTCCATCAGCTCACTTTTGTATCCAAACTGTGAAGATCATTGTTCTAAGTATTTCCATAATAAGAAAAAAGTTTCTTCAGAGCATCAACTACAGGGAAAATATCATCTTTCTTTGTTGATTGCTTTTAAATTGACTCTGTCAGAGAATTATGAAGATGATAAAGACAAGAAATGTCACTTTATTGGTTTTCTTTTGTAATAAAATCTTGACTTTTTTTCACTAAACATCTGAGTACATGCTTCAATTACTTCTTATTAGTTATTGTGCCTCTTATTTGTGTCTATGACCAAAATGTGATCTTTTTGGAAGTAAATTCCAATAGGATCATTACCAAGGTTATCTGCTGATTCCATTAACCTCAAGCTTAGGAATATCTTATAAAATATTAGTGTTTTGAGTCAGTAAGAAATAATATTAATAATAGTGATGCTATCTGGACTATTTAGTGAGAGTCAAGCATAAATATCTAGTGAGAGGGTATCATTCTTTAATTTAAATAAGCACTTACTTATATTTAAATATAAATATAAAACCCCAAAAGCCATTCATAATAATAAAACATAAAGAAATTTTAAAATCTGAGTGTCTCTCACAGAGTAGTGGAAACTTACCCATCTTTTTATTTGGTCCAATCATCTTTACAAAGTAGCTGACTCCGAGCTGTAAGTACATGTATTTCACAAGTCTGTGTGTGCATGCCCATGTGAGGTGGCGGTGTTGGTAGTTAATATTTCAGTGTGTAATTATCTTCACTGAAGTACTAGGTTGCCATCAAGCAGATTTTGATCTTGTCATCCATTTCTTTTCTTTTTAACCAGCCATTCTTGCTAATTGGGATAGAGTCCAGTTTCTAACTTGACCACGGTAGTCACTAGAAGTGAATTCTTTGGGAACCCAGGAGTAAGCAGTAGGATGTGCCCTCATGTTCCTGACATCTTTTTGAACTAGTTTGAAGCATTCCTGATTCCAGACCATCTGGAGGCACACCATGGAGATTAAGATGAGCAGTGTTCCCTTTGCAGTTAGCCATGAGAATATGGCCTCCACTCTGGCAATGCATGTCCCAGGGATGGTGACATTCACAGCAGTGCTAGCGGGACAGCACCCTTTAGCTGATAATGACATAAAAAACCATTTTGGCAGGGGCTGGAGAGATGGCTCAGAGGTTAAGAGCGCTGACTGCTCTTCCAGAGGTTCTGAGTTCAATTCCCTACAACCACATGGTGGCTCACAACCATCTGTAATAATATCTGGTGCCCTCTTCTAGTGTGCAGGCAAACATGCAGGCAGAACACTATACGTAATAAATAAATAAATCTTTAAAAAAACTGGATTAAAAAACATTTTGGCACAAATGTATTATAAACACTGGCCCATAGAAACATAAACCCCAGAGGGAGGTCCTGGGAAATTCCTACTATGAGTACTAATACCCAGTTCTCTCTCGGTTGTGGGAGGTTATAGAGGAAGCTCTAGGGCTGACCATGAAGTGATTTTCACCAATAGGGAAGCAGCTGTGACCAGTTACCAAGAAATATGATTCATTTCAATTATTTAAGGGGCTCCATAGTCCTTCTCTACTGTAGGAGTTTGGATGTCAGCCCAGGGCCAGCAGTAAGCTTGTCCAAGACAGTGGTTCCTGTGGGTTCTGTATATCCTTTTAGAACTTCAGAATGTCCTTTAGATGAATAAGATTTTCTCCATATATTTAAGACAAAGTACTGAGAGTGTTGTAGCAGGTTGGATGTTGTAGCTGACTTCAACTGAGCTAAACATTAACAAGGTTTGTGAAGGCATAAAATGTACATGAAGTTGGGTAGGTAGGGAGGTGGGGATAATCTGGGAGGGGTTGAGGGAGATGAAAACATGCTCAAAATGTAATGTATGAAAAACATTTAAATAAGAAAACTGAAATGACAAGAAGAAAGAACTGTAGATTAGTGAAGGGCCAAAGGGTCCCTGTCTCTTAACCATTTGGCATTCTGGGCATCTCTTGCAAGATCAGATAATAACTTAAAATGCCCCCTGTGGTTTTCATTTATGTAAAATCATGGCCACTAGCATACATTTACATTTGAAAGTCTTGATTATCCATGTCCACTTCTATGTGCAAAGTTCCCAGTCTTACAGTTTTATAAATAACTCCATTCCACCAATGTGTGCTAATTAACTATCAAAATGTTGCCTCAAAGAAAAAGGCTTTAAATAATGAAGTTTTAATTAGCCTATCAATTTCCATGTTTAGCTTAACTCTAAAATGCTTGCAACATCAAGCAGAAAAAATTTCTGCTTTATCAGTTTTTGTTAACTTTCAAGTGTGGGGAGAAATGGGCATTTTCTTTTCTCTGTTGTCACCAGCCTCTGGTTTTCCTACCTTCCAAAAGAAACTGGGGAACAGAAATCAGCACAGAAAAAGAATCCCATTTTCAGGGTGGCCGAACTGCAGCAGGGCATCCGAACTGCAGCAAGGCATGTCCAGTTTCCTCCCCACTGTGCCTGTGGTCTACCTTGTAGTTTACAGAAAACCATGGAACAAAGACTAGAAAGTTATATAGATTTAGTTGGGGGCTGTAATGCTCATTTCCAGTACTTTAACTCAACTGGACTCAGGCTATCAGCTACTGTTTCTATTCTCTGTTACAGACACAGGTTTATGAATTTTGTTGTTGTTATTACTTATTTCCTTTTTCCGAGTCCATGCCTTAGAAAAATAGGATATGCATTCCATTTTTGTGTGTGTGTTGCACACGTGTATGTATTTTCATTTGTGTGGGTACATATGTGTGCACACAGAGGCCAGAGGTGGATTTCTGGTTAATTCCTTGATAGCTTCCTTCTTTTATTTACTGAGGCAGGATCTCACACTGAGCCTGGAACTTCATGCTTCCACTACTCTGGCTAAGCCAGATCCCCCTTCACTTCCCCTCTCTGCAGCACTGGGGTTATAGTTGATCACCATACCCATCAAGTTTACAGGTGTGTGCGAGGGATCTGAACTTTGGTCCTGATGCTGACACATGGCAAATACTTTATCCATTGAGCCATCTCTCTAGCTCTGGGCATTCTACCTTAGGTAGTCCCCATCTGTGGGTAGGTGACAGTCAGGGAAAGGGGTGGAGGGAGCACTCTATGTACAACATATACTGGCATGAAGATGTCCATATATAACAGTGCTATGCACAATGAATATACAAGATACATTTCTTAAATCCACAGTTACGAAAGAGAAAGATGGCTAGGGGTTATTGAATGCTGAATTTAAGTTCTCAAGGACTTAGAAGAGCTCCTCTTACTGCAGGTCCACTCCTTCAACGGGCACAGAATAGATGCCTTTGACTGTTGCCTTTGTGGTTCAAGCTTGGCCTCCTACTCTAACTTTTCAAATTAGAAGCAATGTAGGAGGGGTCCTTGGGAGAGACATCTGTGTTTTAGAATGCCCCTTCCTCTGTCAGAAAAAAAGCATGGGATCACAATTACAATGTCCCTCTCCCATTTTTGTCCATTCCTTAATCCTGAGTGATTTAGAGTTATATTCTGGACTTGGTATGATAAATCTGGAAATATGCTTACACTAAAAGGAAATATTATAGAGTAGTAGAGGCCAAAGTTAAAAGGTGTCCGGTTCAGGTCGGATAATCATGAGCCAGAACCCTTATGTTATACCCTTTTGTCTTCAGTTACTTCTGGAAGGGTGATCACATCTGACTCTGTTTTTGCTAGATTTGAGATAGGATATAGCTCAAGCTCATGACCCTCCTCATCAGCTTCTGAGGTACAACAATTACAGGTGGGTACCACCCTGAAGCAGTGCCTTCTTAACAGTGATTGTGAGGTGTATCATTGTTTTATAGACTATGAAAAAAAACAACAAAAATAAATGTATGAAGGATCCCCTTAAAAATCTGTGATACCACCTTTAATGTGATGGTCAATGGAGATGAAACCAAACTTAGTGCTTGATAGTGATGGCAACTTTACAGGATTCAGAATTACCTGGGAGACAAACCTCTGGGCACAACTGTAAGGGAGTGTCTTGACTGGGCTGAGGTGAGCAGACCTATCATCAAAGCAAGCTGAGCACCAGTATTCATCTCTCAGCTCTCTCTACGGCCAGACTGCAGACTTGCTGTGACCAGCTGCCACATGCTCCTGATGCCTTCCCTCCCCACTATGATGGACTGTAGTCTTGAAATGTGACCAGACTGAGCCCTTCTTTGAAGTCTCTGCTGTCAAGCATTTTGTCACAGCCACATGGAAATGAACCGACACATCACCCATTAGATAAGGCTTGGAAGAAAGTCACATCTCTTAATCTTGAAACTGAATAAAGAGGAAAATAGCCAATATTCTTCCCTGATATTTCAACCCAGAATCTTCCCTTTTTTGCTTTTTATATATGCAGTTAGTGTGACCATTGACCTGAAGCAGAGAAGGCATGTAGTATCACAGGTGACTAACAGATGTATGTGAACTTACTTTGAAAATGTTACTTTTTTATGAGGACAATCATTCTGGAAGTGTTAAATATGAAAAAGAAAACAATAAAAGCCTATGTCTTTAAGTCAGCAATATGTTATTAGAATTTATAGGTGTAGGAGTTAACTTAAATGTTGTTTTACAGGGCTTATTGTGAACTGTGCTCTAGTAAATATAATGCAAGGGAGAGTAGAAATAGAATTATAGAATACTAAACTAGGTGATCCACTATTGTTATTTTATGTGGTGTGTGTGTGTGTGTGTGTGTGTGTGTGTGTGTGTGTGTGTGCAACTTTGTACATCTATGCCATGAATACCCACATGGATGTCTGAGGTTGACACTGGGAATCATCCCCAATTGTTCTTCCACCATATTCCTTGAGATAGGGTTGCTCAGTGATGCTCAGATGTCCAGTCTCCTTAGCCAGTTTTTTCTAAGGATCCCTAGTTGTATCTTCTGGGTCTAGGATTACAGGTGGGCCTCCATGCCACCTGGCATTTTTTATGTGGAACTGAGCATCTGAACTCTGGTTCTCACACTAGGATGGCAAGAATGTAATTGATAAGCATCTCCCTAGTCCCCATCACTGTTTTGGGTGTGTCTAAGATAATAATCAAATTAATGTACTCACCCATGAAATCAACATAAGCACATCTCAAGAGCTGCCATGTATTTGCAACATGTCTATTCAATTTGGAATATATTTTTATTGGTCATAAATACATTTATTATGGTCTCCTAGTTTTCATAGTTTAATTGAAATAAAAGTCTATAGACCTTAGAACTCAAACACTAAAAACACATTCTAAGGGGCTTTGGGTCATAAGCTTGGCCCTACAGTGTCCTCACACTGTCCTACCTATAGGGTACTGTCCCAAAATGTTCTACTTCTCTATAAAGTAGCACTTGATAGCTCTTATTATTTTTTTATATTTGTTCATTTAATTTCTGATGAACTGAAGCTTCTGGGGGGTGGGGAGCCCATGCTTGACTAGGGAGAGATGGAATGTGGTAGGCCAAAGGTCAAGTTATCTTGGGTTTTCTTTAGCCCCCTCATTCAGGTAAAAATCTTTCTGGAATGTATAAACAGAGCCTCTAGATTCCACCGATTCAAAGCCTGAGTATGCCATGAGATAGCATCTCAGACACACAGCAAAGACTCCCTGCTTTGCTGCATCTTACCTACCTCATGTTCCCCACAATGTATTTTAAAAGTACCATCATTTGTATCTTCAAATGTTATGCTATAAGAGCCCTGGGAAGCTGTTGTTACATGGGAGCATGGACAGTGAGGGAATCAGAGTCAATGTCCCCAGGCCAAACTCACTTATATTTGGCTCCAGAAGTAACAATCTATTTCTTTCTGTGGTGAGAGCTATATCTGTTTGGTTTAGTTTGTTTTTGTGTTTTTGCACTGACACTAAAATATGTGAGCTACCTATAACTGCCCTTTGTGGCCTGAAGAAAGTATTATGGGTTCTTTCCACAGGAAATGAAGTTTGTAATTAGAGCCCAGTTTTCTTATGTATATAGTTGGTACAAAGATATCCCTAATTAGCAAGCATTTTACCTAATCAAATTTTAAGGTCAAATGAGTCTTTTTAGACTATGGATGCTTTATATGGGCCAAATGTAATGATGCTGGGGCTGTGAGACTGCCTGCTGATGCATTAAACTCTGCCCGGGACACATCGGTCATCCCCTGCTTCCCCATCAAAACATCGTCTCAGCTTCCTTTCCAACATGGAGAAGATGAACACTCTTGCATTTTTCCATTGGTTCCCGATACTCAATGATTATTTTATTTTATTTACTTCTTACTGTAATGATATACATTATATAGTACTTGATGACAGATATGCAATTTAAGAGGTGTTTTCAGACTCTTCTGGAAATACTCAAAACAGCCACAGAAAATGGAAAATGGCTAAAGCATTTGCTGAGAAATCTCCCAGCTTTCTTTCTTTGTTGAATCAGCTCTCTTGATATTCACCGTATATGATGGCACATGATTATGATGCCTCTTAAATGACAAATGGACAAATCAGGGGCTTGGAATAGAAGTACTAAACCCCCCTATTGAAATTATGGCTTTGGCACAAAATGTCATTTATTCATTCATTCAAACATCTCTATCCCATTTCCTCAAGAATGAAAAAAAAAAAACACTACAAAAGCCCAGGACCCTTTTCATTGTCATTTTACAAAAACAAATAACCAAGAGGACTGATTCCAAGGACCAGCAGGTGTACAGCCACAGCTCGCTGTCGGTTAATATGAGGAGGAGAAATGGATGGCTAAAATGAAGTCCCTGGTCAGGGAGATGGCTCCATGGGTAAGAGTATTTGCTGTACAACCACGGGAGGCCCGAGTTTGAATCCCCAGCACTTGCCATGGCCACATACGCCCGTAATTCTCACACTGAGGGTTGGAAGTATATGGGGACAAGAGGACTGCCAGGAACTGCAGGCTCCTGGGTCCGTGAGAGACTGTGTCTCAAGGGATAAGATGGAGAGTGACAGAGCAGGACACCTGATGCCTCCACAACTACACGTAAATCCTGTACACACGTGGGCATACATGATACCCATCTCCTGAGCAGGGGCTTTATTATTGTTTTTTTTCATGGTGCCAGAAGTCTGCTTTGGCACCTTCCCAAGGAAGGGCTGCTGCCCAGTTTCTGAGCAGTTCTCAGAACTCACCTCTCCTTCTCTGGGCCATGGCCTCCCATTCTGGGTGTACTTGCTCTGATTCTGCCTTTTCTTTTGTCCTCCATCAGCAAATTTGCACAGTAAAGGCTCACTGGGGGCTGGAAAGAAAAGAAAGAAAACCACATCAGTAGAAGTTCCACACAAATAAGTAATTATTCCAGTTGGGCTCAGAGTGGGCCTTTGTTATGAATGTGTTCAAAAGTAACATCTAGGTTCTGGCCCGCGTTCCTCTCAGCCTCACTGCCTGGTGTGCTTGCCATGGCTGGGCCTCTGAAAAGCACTGGCAGACCTCAGGAGATTGTAATCTATACTTCTGGGAAATGCTTGAAGTAGAACGTCCTCTTGTCCCCAAGACGAGAGTCCTCTAGTGTAGCGAGAAACACACGCGTCCTCAACACTCGGGTGTGATTATCTCCCCCTCAAGGCAGCTATATTTTCACTATGCAAACTACAGAATTCGATTTTGAGAAATTGTTAGAAATCAGAGCAGCAGGGTGGAGAAGGGATGGAATACAAAGTAACACTCAGAAATGCACTTCGTTAGGAGACAGGGCTTGTCAACCATGGTGATTCAGGATTTGGGCTTTGAGGTGTGAGAACTCTCATACCAGAGACAGCAGATAGGGGTAGCATGACAGGGGGCCTGAAGGGAAAAGAAATGCTCCTGAATGAGGGGGCATTCTGGCTTTTGAACGTTTCCTGGAATGGGTAGAATGGATTATACCATGTGATTTAATTTGGCATAGCCAACGTGCCAAGGAGCCAGGTACTGAGTAGGACCATAAACCTTTCTTATAGCATCTAGTGTGAGGGGCTGCAAGGCCACAGCACAGCCTCTTCACTCTCTGTCCCAGATAGAGGGCTATAGGGTGTGTGGTATGTGTGGCTTGATTTCTCTAGGCTACAGATCTTGAGATTGATGAACTGGCATCTTCAGGTGGTAAAATAGAAAGGAGATTCTGGGAGCTGCTTGCCAAGAAGGTAGCTATCTTGCTAAATAACAGCCAAATTAGCTTCGTTTTCTCACTAATCCTCCATAACGTCACAGATGCTAGAAATGGATCTAGAAAATGCAAGCTTTTCCCCTTCAGTTTCCCAGTAAAAGCCAAGGAGAAGCCAGGAAGTTAGACTGTTGGGATGCCAAGCGAAAATTCTGATCAACTGTCACCAAGTGTGTCAGGCTGCTCCCAGGAGGGGGTGGCTTTTGCCTCTTTCCTCCTCCTAGCTCTAAACTGGTAAGGACTCATTCCCTAAAAGAGTCCTCCCCAAGTCCTCCTCAGCTCAGAGAACTGATGTGGAGAAAGGACCCTGTTTGTCTGCAGAGAAAACGCAGAGATTGCCCAAAAAAGCCCAGGAGCCAGGTCCAAATCCAAGAAGAACAGGAGGAGGTGGAAGGGTGCCTTAACCCTGCCCAGAGAAAGGCTTCCTGCCCCTGTCTTCCTGCATCCCATTTCCTCTCACAGAAGCAACACTATGTGTTGACAATTGGTAACTGTCTCCACATCCCTACATGTCTGAAGAGAAAGTCACATTGACCCAGCAAACTTGGTGACTATAATAAGAAGGCTGAGAAGGTTAATTGGCTGGTTGTGTGTTGGAATAAACCAAATATTACTTTGTAAGTTTATAATTAACCAAAATAAATCACTTCTTCCCCTTGCCATCTGAGAACATGAACTCAGCTAAATATTAATTGTATCCCTGGGCATTTTCAAGTTTGAAGACAATTCTAATTGTCTCAAAAATCAATAGTGAAGAAAGAATACAGGCAACCCAGCATCTACAAATAGGCTATCTACAAACATGTGTCTACAAATAAATATTTGAAAATTATTTAGCTTCAAAGAAAAGTGATATTTTGACCAACCCTCTAAGTCTATTCTTAGTTGCAGATATCTACTTTTCAAATTAGAAGGAAAAGAAAACACGTGATTCACCACTGGACAAGAGTAATGCAAAATAAGATGGGGTTCCTATCCTATACAGAACACACCCCATCATAGGGTAGTTCTCCTTCCACAGTTTTAGTTATTAGGGAGTAAGTGTGGTTCAAAAATACTGAATGCCTGGCATGACAGTGTAGCTCAGCTGGTAGAATCTTTGTGTCACATGTATAAAGCCCCAAGTTCGGTCCCCAGGACTGTACAAAATGGGCAAGGTTCACATCTTGTAATCCTAGCACTCTGCAGGGTGGACGCAGGTGAACCAGAAGTTCAGCATCAGTCTTGGTTATATAATAAGTTTGAGGCCTCCCTTGTATATATATATATATGAGATCTCATCTTTAATTAATTAATTAGCTAATTAATTAATTAATAGAAAATCCCAGAAGCAATCAACTCATGTTTTATATTGTGATGGTCTGAGAACTTGATGACATCTCACAACCA
>CABHPR010118097.1:0-10720 GCA_902168415.1 Peromyscus melanophrys
GTGAAGCTCAGGTGACCTTGAAACTCAGGTTGATCCTTCTGCACCATCTTCCCAAGTGCTGTGATCACAGGTGTGTGTCACCATGTTGGGCATCTACTCCAACTTTTCAAGTAAACAAAGCTCGGCTTTGTTATTTTAGAAATGTAGCATTGCTTTACCAGGTACAGAAACATGCACCTGTCTTCCCACCCTCAGAGGTCTGAGATGGAAGATTCCCTTCTGTCCAAGAATTAAGGACCAGCCTGGGAATACAGTGAGTCCCTCTCTTAAAGTGTGTGTGTGTGTATGTGTGTGTGTGTGTGTGTGTGTGTGTGTGTGTGTGTGTGTGTGTGTGTGTGTTATTCAAAGCAGGGAATGGGAATTTGGGACACTTGAAGTGCCATTAGAAGGGCATTTAATGTAGAAATGATGAGACCCAGAACTGAAGAAGAGGTTGTAAGGTTCGAGAGTAGGAGCTAAGAGATGAGAGACACAGAGTAACAAAGTTACTTTGACTTAGGCAAAAAGAAAAAAAAAGAGTGAAGAAATTATATGACAGTTTGTGGTTTAAACCCATAGCCTTGATAGAGTATAGGAACAGATAATGTCATTACTATTTGTCCAACTAGACACAAGAACTCAACATGATAATTTAAATTGGTCTTTATTTTGTTTTGAAATAGATTGGTGCTTTGAGATTAGACTGTATTTTAGTCTTTGATCAATGGAGATAGGGACACAGTATTTATGATTTTTATATTGTCATGTTTATGTTGTCAAGGGAATGTCATTGTGTTAGCCTTCTGCTATTGTAACAAATACCTTGTGGTGATATTGTGTTCCCCAAAATATTGTACACCCTAATAAACTTATCTGGGGTCAGAGAACAGAACAGGCACTAGATACAGAGGCTAGAAAATGGTGGCACTCATGCCTTTAATCCTAGCATTCCAGAGGCAGAGATCTACCTGGATCTCTGTGTGTTCAAGGATACAGCTAGGCATGATGACTCACGTCTTTAATCCCAGGGAGTGATGGCAGAAAGCAGAAAAGTATATAAGGCATGAAGACCAGAAACTAGAAGCTTTTAGCTGGTTAAGCATTCAGGCTTTCGAGAAGCAGTTCAGCTGTGATTCATTTGGATAAGGACTCAGAGGCTTTCAGTCTGAGGAAACAGGATCAGCTGAGGAACTGGTGAGGTGAGGTAGCTGTGGCTTGTTCTGCTTCTCTGATCTTCCGGCATCACCCCAATAACTGGCCTCAGGTTTGATTTTATTAATAAGTACATTTAAGATTTGTGCTACAATACCTGAAACAAATTAGCTGACAAGAAGAGAGAGGTTACTCTGACTCACAGTTGTGGAGCTCATGACTCCTAGGCCTCATGACTCTTATGTTCCTGGTAAGGCAAAGCATCCTGGTGGAGAGCAGGTAGTGAAACAAAAAGCCAGTAGCTTGTAATAAAACAAGAAGAAATAAAGAGGGGTCATGTTATCTCCTTCAGGGGAACAATCCTAGTAACCCAAGGCCCTGCTTTTCAACCAGGCTTCATCTCCTACAGTCTCTACTACCTTGCTGTGGTGCGTGGGCTGCAGATTGATCATTTAACTCATGGACTCGAGGGAACGTTTAAGATCCATTCTGTAGCATCACTAAAATAAGCTTTCCCATTTTTAATAGTTACAGAACTGCAGGAACACCACAAAGGCAATGCAGGAGGTTCCCACGCACTGTGACCACCCTCTTCCTTTTACTTGAGGGTGATGAACTCAAGGTGAAGAATGGCAGCCACTTCGAGGGTGACCCAGTCTGTTTCACTGTTTTCCATCTGGGAGATTATGCTGTTGTTAATGGGTTATTGCTCCCTGGTTTGGCTGTGTGGAAGACATTTTGTGGGACTTGACTCAAACAGTGAAGAAGTTAAAAAGAGTAGGTGATAGGAATTCCAGCCATGCTACCATGATCACACATGCCCCCGCAGGGCACTTAGTTATTTCTGCCTAGTCATTTCCGGGTCATACGTCCTACATAACCCATGGCTGCATGGTCACATAAATCGCGTGCTCAGCATGACCATGTGACCTATGCATATGCGTTTAGCCACATGGGCCTGTGTGCACATGTGAAGGGTGGTCCTTAAAAGGTGGGCTCCAAGTCCCCCTGTCCCTTCCCTCACGTGTCCTTTCAGCAGACCTGAACACATCTATCCCTTCTCCCTTTCTCAATAAAACTCTTGCTAGTGGGTTCTGTCGTGTTTCGTGACTTTTCCTCGCAGGGTCTGAGTGCCGCTAAAAACTGTCAGTAGGTATCATAGGACCAACATGGTGACAGACAGGAAAGGAAGAGAGGCCTGGCCAAGAGAGAACTCTGACTCTCGGCACACTGGGCCCTGGGACCTGCTTTCAGGCATTTCTTTCTTGAGCTGTATTCTACAGAGTTACATAGTTAGCATCAAACCGTGCTATAGTTAGGCATAATTAGGTAGTTATAAGGCTTTATACTCACTTGGTGTGGAGAGGAAAATGAGAGCCCTAGTTTCTGTTTTGGAAGAGAGAGCCTGGAGTGAACTGTAGAAGCTGGAGCCTGAGTTGATTATTGGCTGAGAAGCCAGCTTAGCCAAGTCTAGTGGCAAATCAGTTGAGTGGGTTTGCAGTACTTCAAGTCTTCTGGGGCTTTTTGGAAAAGGGACCGTGTCTTTCATTGCTTGTGAAATAGAAATATAAACTCTTGATCTGAAGAATGCAGGAACACTCAGGATGCATATTTGTCCAAGGGTTTTTTTTTTTTTTTTTTTTTTTTTTTAAACTAATACACAAGACAGGGAAGCATGCCTCTCTGAAATGCCCAGGAGCACAGGTCTTGAATTTTGGAATATTTATATTTTCACAATGAAATTAGGGATAAACTCTAAGACTAAACACAGCATCCCTTTATTTTATATGCCCAAGAAGTAATTTTATACATATACATATTACTTATTTTACACATGAACCAAAGTTTCATGGTTTGGAATTTTGGACTTGTGGCATCATGTCAGTGCTCAAAAAGTGTTAAATTTTGGATTTAGGAATTCAGGATGTTGAGCCCATATTACAAGGAAATGCATTAAAAGTAACAATCACCTCTATTTCAATGTACATCTTTATTCATGGTTGAAAATAAAAGCTTATTACATCTAACTTGTAAACTTATTCAGAATCAATGTGTTCAGAGAGACATAAAAATGTATGTATTTTCTATCAAATGATAGGTTCTGATGACTGAATATAATATACAGGTATGTGCATGAAAATGTAGAAAGTAATTATGAAATCAAGACGTATTACCAGTATATATAAGAAAAAAAGACTCGTTTCCCCACAGGCTACCAATAGTATACAGCACAGTTCTTGATAGAGCTCAGTTATTTTCATTTAATTCATTTGGTAGCTCAAGATATGACAGAAAAGACACTAATATACAGTGAAGTCACTTCACAGTGTTACATGACAGTAGAAACTCATATTAATACAAAATATCACTTGAGTTTTACACAGAGTTCCAGGGCCAAGTTTGAGTGACATCTTGGTCAGCAAGCAATCTGAGAACTATTAAAGACTGATTAAAAAAAAAAGTATTTCTGCTGGTAAAAGTGTTGATGGTTTAAAAGCAACTGGAAGTAGACAGAGGTGCTGTTTGACCAGCAGACATAGCGAACCGCTCTGGGTGCTTCCGTTTCTTTCCATAAGATGGCAGAGTTGCTTTAACAAAGGTGAGAACAATCTCATTGTGGGTCACAGTGACACAAGAAGACTTGGAGTCATTCCTGCTTCTTCAACAGTACTCTCTGCATTCATCAACAGTACTAATAGTACCCAGTTTGTCAGAAATAACAACAAAGGACCAGCTTGTGTGAACCCCAAGTATACCAGGGTTCCCTGAGGACCCTCTCTGAGCACTGCTTTTGGCCTTAGACAGCTCTCTTACACATAGTTGTCTTTGCTGGGTTTCTTTCATACCCAATCACACCAGGTCCTGTGGCAGCATGGGCCGATCATCCCAGAGGTAACGAGAGGGTATCTGTGTGTGGCTGAGGTAAGTATAATTGTCTGAACTGTCAGGGGCTGCAGAATGGCCTACTTTAATCACAACTCAGGAGTGTGGTGGGCTGCCTTGGCTTATGTGATGTGGGTGACTATGGTTCTCAGATCTGTTCCTAGAGTCCCGAGGGACAGGGCACCTATTTTCAAATGTGGCACACACATGCTCAGAGGAGCAGGTGGCTCTGATCTCAGTGTCTTGAGCATCACAGAGTGAGCAGGTGGTGTCTCAGAGGCTGAGCTCTGGGAAGGAAGAAGTCTGCCCAAAGCCATGAGGATTTCGATAATAAACTTCTTGAGGAAAAATTGGACATTTGATTAGTTTTCATTGCTTCCCCTTGGGCTGGGGGGCTTCTTTCACAAGCAGATTCTTACGAAGTGTTTGTTGAGAGATTCCCAAGAAAGCAAAGGAAGGCTGCATTTGGGCTGACTATCATCTTTGCTCATCAGAGCTCGGCCTCTGTGGGAAGGGGAGTCCTCATACCTTCTGTTGGGGCCCAGGTATTCTCGAATACTATTTGCTTGAGCCTTTGTAGATTAATATGTCTCCTTGCGCTTAGACTGTGTGCTCCCGGTGCTCAGACTCTGCTGTTATTCTGCGTTATTTCTCTCACACCTGAACAGTGCCTCTCACATGGGAGTGCTCTGCAGGAGTGCTTTGAAGAAATGGCAGTAGCCACAGCTTGTCGCCACAGCTTACAGGACCTGGCTTGAAGGAGTTCATGGAATCTTGTGTCCCTTAGTGTATGCTGTTGGATTGACAAATGGGCTGAGTATGGCAGTAACCCACAATAAAATTCCCCCATCAGTAGCATTTCCTGGGGCGTCCGCTTCATACACCGAAGGGCAGCTCTGACTAATCCAGGAATGAGACGTACGCCTCAGTGAAGAGCTGTCAATGGATTTTCTTTTACCAATTACTGATAGACGAAAAAATGGGACAGGAAGCAACGTTATTTTACTGACTGTAAGCCAGAACCCTTGAACTGCAGGGTGAGAGTATGCCAGATGATGCGGCCTGCTTTGGGGAACCCTTACCTTTTCCATGAAATATCCCAGGACTTTGAGAAGTCTGTGCCTCAGAAAGCTGGCTATTGCACCAAAGGAGACAATTTGGTAACTAGCAGGTAAAAGGATATTTATCACAGGGGATGACCCTCAGGAACTAGTGTTAGGAGCTTAAATCTTGAAAATTAAATTTCCCTGCACCCCAGATATTTTCTTACCATGCTGTGGCTCTTATGTGGGGCATGCATGGGAGATGTCTGGGGTATTAATTATTCCATGTTCTTTATCTAAGTGTCTTTCTCTTAGTGACTTTTGGAAAGGAGTCTGACCAAATACAATTTTCATTAATCTATCTATATCAGAAGATGCTTATAACCCTGGGTCCACCACATGCTCTGGGAGTAGCATGTCGCAAACAGCAATACAACACTCAGGAAGTGTAGACAATGAAGGTCTGCATAGTCAGCAGACCAAAGGAGGGCATCTTATTCAGATGAAAGCAGCTTGAGAAGGAAGTCCCCATTCTTAGTTCACACAGACATGCTTTTTAACTAACATCTGGATTTGTCATAATGGGAATGAAGCACTGTTTTGTGAAGCTATGTACTCTTTGACTGTAGACTTCTGTTCCAGCGATTCTTACTTCCAATGTGTCCATACACCAGTGACTCAGGGTCTGACGTTACTTTTCTCCCAGTGTTCTTCCACAGGCAGTGTTTGGAATGGTTGCCAGTATTTTTGCCTCTTTTATGCAATGGCTACTTTTTATGTTTTCTGTTCCTAACCTGTTATGTGCTTGACAGTTATTTGATTAAGAAGAATCTGAGTTGGGATTTAATTAAGAGTAATACATTCTATTGTTGGATGAGCCTCCCTATGAAGAGCCTCCCAATAGTTTGAGAATGTGGAATATGCAAAAACCTACTGGGAGTGGCAGGGACCTTTTTGTCTGTCTTTTGCTCCTTGGCTCCGCTCTGCAGGAGGTTGCTAGGCAGCGGGCCTCTTGTCCGTCACATGTAAGAACTCTCAGACAAATCTACAAAGTCAGAAATTCTCATTGTTTCCAGCCCCGGAGTTCTCAGTGGGAACTCTCACCTACAAGTTTCTGGGAGAGCATGAGAAGCTGCTTCGTTATTCTGTGTCAGGCATTTTTCTCTAGGAACTGATGTAGGCATTAATTCTAATTCTCTTCACTTCAGAGTTTCCCTTGAGGATCTGAAAGTGTTTTGAAGTGTTCACACCCACATTTCCCTTGAGTTATGTGAAATGAAAAAAAAAAAAGTAACGTCTACATCTTTCAAAGAAAACTAGGCATGTTCTTATTACAATTATTACTGATGCTAATAATACTCTGGGCTTGTACCAGCATCTGTCACATGGCGGCCCAGATCTGCAGCAGAACTTTTAATGAAAACTCCATTTTCTTAAAGGTTTTGTGTAATTATTATGCAGCTCCTTAGTTAAGGGTATGGAAATGCAAGGTTTTCACAGAAGGAAATCAAGGAAGGTAGATGGCTACGGGCCCTGAAACAAATGAGGAAAAAGGAAACAGGACTAGAACCTGCAGAAACCACTGCCCAAGCCTCCTACTTTAACAAGGATCTAGCCAAAGCAGCCCCTGCGGGCCTCTGATCACACAGGGCATTTTACAGCCAGCGGAGGGACTTTGATCTCTGGGTCTGGTTCAGGTAGTTTGAAGTCTGTCATCAATACCTTTCTTTGTGACATTAAAAAGTCTAACAGTCATCACCTGATGTTTTAAATCCATTACATGAAGCAAGTGGCTTAAAAGCAATAAGGTGAACTAACGAGTTCTGCTTGTCCTCTAGAAACAAGTTAAGTAAGCCACAGGACTTGTGCTGGTTCTAGTCTTGAAGACAGTTAACTTGCAGGCTAAGCATTGCGGCACCTGCCTTTCATCCCAGCACTCAGGAGGCAGAGGCAGGTGGGTGGGTCTCTGTGAGTTCCATGCCATTCATAAGACCCTGCCTCAACCAAACAAAGATATTTACCTTACTGCCTCATACATTCTACTTTGCCTAAAGCACCAAGCCCAGAGAATGGTGGAATCTTAAAAGCATGATAAAGATGAAAAGCTACATGAGAACCCAAATAAATGCCTATAATATTGGATGGATAAATGGATTGAATAATGACAGTTTATAATAATAAAAACCCTAGGCAATGCAAAGAAAAGCCTGTAGGCTACAATGCAGGTATTGATGAGGAAACTGGAAAGCTGATTAATATTCTCAGCAATATCTGTTGCTATTATCAACATCTGAGTTCAGTAGTAGTAATTATGTTCATTGGGCTCTGACATTCATATGTGAGTGAAGGTGGTCTTCAGAAACCATTGTAAATCTGCAATTAGTGAGTTTGCTTTTCATTTAGATAGATAGAAGATGCCAGAAATAAAAGTGTTCCTCTTTGATTAAGAAGGCTTATGAGGGATGGAAATGTAAAG
This sequence comes from Peromyscus melanophrys, assembly GCA_902168415.1. Classification (NCBI taxonomy): domain Eukaryota; kingdom Metazoa; phylum Chordata; class Mammalia; order Rodentia; family Cricetidae; genus Peromyscus; species Peromyscus melanophrys. Next base: position 7,534 of record CABHPR010118097.1, read on the forward strand.
AAGGCCAAAAAGTGATTTTAAGCAATTTATTAGCACACTAACTTCCTCAGGACCTGTCATGCAACAGTTGAAAGCAAGCTATCTGCATGCTGGCTGGTAAAACAGTGTGCAGGTTGTTCAGAGCACACAGAATTGTGCTTAAGCTACAAGAGAAGAAAGCAGGTACAGTGAGTCCAAGCTGGTCTGTATTATGGAAAGTAAAAAACAGTGACTGGTGATCTGAGATTTCTGATTTTTCCCTGAGAAGACAAAAGTGAAGTCAGGAAAAACAAAAACCAAAAACCCAAAAACCAAAACAAAAAACCAAAACCAAAACCAAATCAAGAGAACACAAATGTCCTCTGGCTAATAACTCTGCTAAGAGAACAGCAGAGACAGATGACACAGAGCAGGCCAACAGCAGGTGGCCTACAACTTGAACATGGGGGTTATGCATACCTACATCAAATGTCACCACAGAAGAGCTGACCGGAAAAGCCTGGTCACTAGGGACTCCACAGAAGGTAGCTGTGGAATGAATGCAGAGGAAGCAGGCTGAGGATGCTGTGAGCAGCCTCAGCAGCCTCCTCCTCAACCAGGCTCAAGGAGACACCACAGGTCTTTTCAGTGCTTTGAGTTTAGCTTGCACAGACAGAGCATGCTCTCATTGGGGTGTGTACCTGAGTGTGAGTGCCGGCAAAGGCCAAAAGAGGGAATCGGATCCTCTGGAGCTGGAATTATAGGCAGTTGTGAGCCACCCAATGTGGATGCTAGGAACCTGGGTCCAGTGCAAGAGCAGCAGGCAAGCAGTACACACTTAACCAGTGATCCATATACCCAGCTCCTTTTGCTTACATTAAAAAAAGAATAGCATCTTGCTGGGCCTCAACTTCTGGGCTCTAGCAATCCTCCTGCCTCAGGCTTCTGAGTGCTGGACTCCAGACATCTGATACTCATGCCCAGTTCACCTAATCATCTTTAAATTATCTGTCATGCCAGCTGCATTTGGAGCCATTTTATGCTCAGAGAGAATATGCTAGCACTTTTCAGTGACTAAAATCACTTCCTAGAGTACTGTGGAATAAGCAGTACTTGGAACTCATCCAGGAAGAAGATACAATAAAGTCTAAAGATTAAAAAAGTTTTTAATTTTTCTCAATTGTAAGTTTCTTAAGAATAATGTATTTTTCAAGAAAAAAAGTGAAGAGAAAGGCAGGCTAACTTTGAAAAGTTGTACTTTTTATTTTTTTTCCCCTTTAATTCTTGTAGTGCTGGTAATTGAATCTAGGGTCTTGGATTCAATGATAGTCATGTGCTCCACCACTGAAATAACATTGCAGCCCTCCTTTTAAACCTTAAACTTCTGCAACAATGACTACTTTTTCTTTTTCCTTTTTTTGGTCCTCTTCCTCTCTCTCCCTGTTCCTCTTCCTCTTTCTTTCTTCCTCTCCCTCTTTTAACTTTTGTGACTGACTCCCACTAGGCTGCCTAGGCTGTTCTTGAGTTTGTGTTCATTCAGTCTCAGCCTCCCACGAAGTAGAGGTTAGAGGCCTGTGTCACCATGCTTGGGTGAGCTCAACGTTAGCAGAGAGAAATCATCAGCATACAAACGATCATATATTCTCAGTTACCCGTCCTGACCCACTTTCCTAAGCACTATATACTGTTGAATTAAGTAGAATAAAATAAGGACATTATTGATCAGTTCCAAAGAGCTTGTGGAACAGAGTGGGACTGTTTTTCAGTGGAAGTCTAACCTGTTGATGCTGTTCTGTGTAGACTGTGCTCTGTATTGGAATGGCTCTTCAAATTAGAGTCCTTTCCAAGAGCAGGAAAGTCAAAATACATTCTGCAGAATTAAGAAAACAGGACGATCTAGTATTATATATTGTGAGACCAAAACAGGAACAATAGACCTTGCAGGTTAAGGTTTCTGTTTGCAGTTAAAGAGTAAGTTCCTCCATTAGCTCCTTGCAAGTTAAGGTTTCTATTTGTAACTAAGAATAAGTCTCTGTTTCTTAGATCTGATGTAAACTGCCAAACATGTTTTTCAACCTCCACTAAACTCGTGACTCTACTCCCATTCCTGACCCTTGTTCCTTCCCTTTCACTGTATTTTTCTAACAGTGTGTAACAGCCACCTCTCACCTCTGTGAACACCTTCTCTCTCCTATAAAATTGACCCCAACAGGCCAGCAGGGGATGCTCTCCTAAATCCTGACTTAGGGTGATGCAGCCAACTGGTCAGTCCCAAGTGCACCCCAAAATACAGCTGGCTTTAATGGGGCAATCATGGATTTGGTCTTTTCTCTTGGTGATTCTCAGATTTAACATTAGGTTTTCTTTCTGACCATAAAGACCAGATAAAAAAGTAAGAAGTAGAAATTTTTATTTCATGGAGCTGATGATGACATCTTTCATAATACTGGAAAGTATATGCCTCTTTTTTTTAATCTATAACAATTAAGGAATCAAGACTTCCATTTCAACAAGATTATGTTCTTGAAGTGAATGGAAGAGACTGCTCAATATTCTTCTATATGTGTTTAAAGTTCTAAGTTTTAGATGGGTACAATGTCATCTAGAATATAGGCTCTAGTGCCCAGCTTTCTTTGCTGCAAAGTTTTGGGTAGATCAAACTTTGACAAATGATGTAAGTAGGAATATACAGTCAGCTTCTGAGACTTGTCCTTAAGCAAAAAACCCCACCATTCTTTGTGACTTTCCCCCGCTCCTTGGCTAGACTTAGAAAAGACGTAAGCTTCCGCAACCATTTTGAATGTTGTTAAGGTTTGAGAATGGCAGCCACACAGGATGAAACAAGGAGAGGTCAAGATCTCTAGGAAGCGCATGCGCTGGTCTCTCCAGAGTTTGAGACTAAGGGCAGGAATAGGCGGCTGTGTTAATTAAGCCACTGTCTTTCTGTTGTTAGTGTTGGTGATGGTCATGGTCATTTCCAGTTCAACATGGTTCTCTATAAAGCCAATTCTAGGGGGAAAACCACCCAAGTTATCAATTTCTTCAGACTAGTTCTTTTCAACTCTGAAGAGGAAGGGGAAAGTGTGCTCTTGGTGGAAAATAATGCAGTGTTTTCACTCAGTTAAAACAAACAAAACCATTTGACCAACCAAGCAAAAGCGAGGTAAGGACCGGCCCTGTCCAAATCTTGGGGGAGGTGTCTTTCGATTTCGATTCTTTCATCCTCATT
>CABHPR010118099.1:0-13693 GCA_902168415.1 Peromyscus melanophrys
TTTAAAATCCTGAATCATGACAGGACACTGGTGGAATTCAGGTTTATCTGGTACATGGACTACTCTCAACAAATGTGAGGATGAACTGTAGGCCTTGTGTACATCCTACTTCACAAATGAGTCTGTCAGATACACTAAGCCTATAGGCCGAAGATGATGCCCCAATGTTGCAGAGAAACCTCCGGTGACTGTCCAGGCAGCTGACTGTTTCTGTCAACTCACATTTTTTTGGATGCTGCTTGCTTGCACTTCCTGTTTTTTTTTTTTTAGATAATATTATTTCCTTCTTGGGTCTCTGAGGGAGTTGAAGATTAGATAGTTATAGTTAGTTGAAGATTAAATAGTTATAGTTTTCCATGTTAAGAATTTCAGAAAAGAAACTCACTAGAGAGGTGTAAGTGTATAAATTTGAAAGACATTATAAGATAGTTCTCTGTTAGTAATACAAGTTAGGATAGAAAGTGATTCAGGTATATTACTTACCAAAATAGGATGGATAATGGAATATTTTCTCTGAGTTTGTCAAATGCAAATGGACTAGACATTGTTGAGGCATGTATTGCTTGTATATATTGTATATAGTTATTGTACTTATTATATATAGTTTTTCTTATATTAGTTATAACTTTTTTTCTTTTCATTAGAATAAAAAGGGGAAATGTGGTAATACTTTATTTGTACTGAAATGTGATATTTTATTTGTATGTTAATAAAGTTTGCCTGGAGATCAGAGGTCAGTGAGCCATAAACAGAAGTCAGGTGGTGGTAGCCCACACCCTTAATCTGATCACATGGCAGACAGAGTCTCTGTGTGGTCAAGGACACAGCCAAGCATGGTGACAGGAGCCTTTAATCCCAGTACCAACCACTGGAGTTCTGTATAGACAGGCAGTGACGAGGAAGTGATGTGGCTGGGCTTAGAGCCAATGAGAAGGCAGAACGGGAAGGCAATAAAAACACAGGTTAGATGGGAAGAAGCTCTCTCTGGGGAAGCTACTGCTGGTGGTAAGCTAAGTGGCAATTGCTCTGATCTCTTTGGCTATTTCTGTATTTGGCTCTGTGTTTCTTATTTAATAAGACTGTTTAAAAATTTGTCTACAACCCTGCATAACACAGGAAGGTGGACAGAGGGAGCACCATCTGCCTCCTGCGGAGTCTAAATTTATTTTAATAGGGTGTGGAGCTAAATTTGGCTCTGTCTGTCTGTTTGTTTCCAAGACAGGGTCTCACTGTGTAGTCCTGACTGTCCTGGAACTCACTCTGTAGACCAGGCTGGCCTCAAACTCAGAGATCAGCCTGCCTCTGCCTCCCAAGTGCTGGGATAAAAAGTATGTGCCACCCCAGTCTGGCTGTTTCTCCTTCTTGAATTAGACTAGTAAGATGAATTTAGTTGGTTGGGTCATTGTTTTGTTTTGTTTTGTTTTTCAGGACAGGGTTTCTCTGTGTAACAGTTCTGGCTCTCCTGGAACTCACTCTGAAGACCAGGCTGGCCTCGAACTCACAGAGGTCCACCTGCCTCTGCCTCTCAAGTGCTGGAATAAAAGGCATGCGCCACCACCGCCCGGCTGATTGGGTCACTTTTAATGATAGCAAGGACTTGATTGAATGAAACACAGGCTGGGGGACCCTTTGAAAATCCCCATGGAGAAAAAGCCCTCAGAGTGCAACCAGCCTTGTTATCAGAGGTCCACAATGAGGGGAGGGCATATGTCAGAGATCTGCCTGACTCTGCCTCCCAATTGCTGGGGTTAAAGTTGTGTGCCACCACACCAAGCAAAACAGTGGTTTAAAGTCCCTGGTGGAGAGAGAGAGAAATCCCTGCTCTGGCTTTCCCATAGACTGGGACTTTAGAGAGTTACACTAACTAGCATAGCCCCCTTTCCCCTAGCCTATTGGTTCAGGAAGCAGAGCCTTATCTAAGGAGTATAGAGGCTGGAGACTCACTCGCTGTTCTAATCCTGGGCTCAGTCCCGTGGCAGACTACCAGTAACTCTCTGAGAAAAGCAGGTGCCACCCCTCCAGCTAGGGATAGAGTGTAAGAGCCTCCTGCTTCTCTGGAACTCTGTTGAACTGTGAGTTCCCTGAAAACGGACCTTAAGGGCTCCGTGTGTTTCTTGAAACGAAGTCTCGTTTATGTAGCATTGCCTAGACTGGAATTCTCTATGTAGACAAGCCTGGCCTCCAATCTGTCCTAGCCTCCTGAGTGCTGGGATTAAGGACTATGTCACCACTCCCAGTTATCAATTTATATTTAGATGGCTGTGATGAACTCTTAGGCCTCTAGAAAGGTAAGCCAAAATAAACTGTTTCATGAATTGCTTATATCTGAATCACAGAAAATGAACTAATACTGGACTCCTAGAATTTAGAAGTCAGCTGAGCTGGTTTGAATGAGAATGACCTCCATAGCTCATAGACTTGAACGCTTGGTCACCAGGGGGCGGCACAATTTGCAAAGATTAGGAGGTGTGATCTTGGAGGAAGTGTGCCCCTGCGGGTGGGCTTTGGGGTTTCAAAAACACAAGGCAGCCCCAGTGTGTCTGTCTGCCTGCTCCCTGTGGATCCAGATGTAGAACTCCCAGCTGCTTCTTCAGCATCGCATCTGCCGGCACGCTGCCGTGTCCCACCATGACGAGAATGGACTGAACCTCTGAAACTGTAAACCCTTGTGTAAGAGTTGCTGTGATCATACTGTCTCTTCTCAGCAATAGAACGCTGACTAAGACGCCAGGGATACTGCTCAGCATCCTGCATGAGCTTCCTGTAACAAAGAGTTATCTGGCCTACAGAGCCAAAAGTGCCACTGGAAAGGAAACCCTGTTCTAAAAGTATCGAGAATGTAATAGCACCTTCATTTTCACTAGGTGTATTTGCCACCTCCCTAGGGCATGTGACTTTTCCAAGGTCGTAAATGTATCTAATTATTCTTGGGTTGATTAACATGATTAAACATTGACTAGTAACACAATGACATTTGTCAAATGATATGATTTGTTTCTTAAGAGAGAAATATACCAGCTCTCAAAGGCAGAGACAGATCTCTTCAAGTTCAGGCTAGCCTGGTCTACATAGTGAGTTCCTGGACAGCCAGAACTATGTAGAGAGATCCTGTCTCACAAAAAAAGAGAGAGAGAAGAGCTGGGCGTTGGCGGTGCACACTTTTAATCCCAGCACTGGGGAGGCAGAGCCAGGAGGATCTCTGTGAGTTTGAGGCCAGCCTGGTCTACAGAGCAAGATCCAGGACAGGCACCAAAACTACAGAGAAAAACCCTGTCTCCAAAAACAAAAACAAAAACAAAAAAAAAAAAAGGAGAAGAAGAAGAAGGGAGAGACAGAAGGAGGGTGGCTGTAATAATGTTATGATAGGGTATGTTAATGGGAGAGTTAACAGCTTTTTTGTTTTTGTTTTTCGAGACAGGGTTTCTCTGTATATAGCTCTGGCTGTCCTGGAACTCACTCTGTAGACCAGGCTGGCCTTGAACTCACAGAGATCTGCCTGCCTCTGCCTCCCAAGTGCTGGGCTCTGTGGTGATATTTTATTTGTGATCTAACAAAGCTTGCCTGAAGATCAGAGTGCAGAGCTAAGCCACTAATTAGCCAAAGAGGCCAGGCAGTGGTGGCACACACCTTTAATCCTAACATTCCAGAGGCAGAGGCAGAGGGATTTCTGTGAGTTCAAGGCCACCCTAGGCTATACAAGATTGATCCAGTCTAAAAGAGAAACAGATCCAGGCAACGGTGGTACACGCCTTTAATCACAGTACCAGGGAGGTTGAGACAGGAAGTGATATGGCTGGGCGGAGAGAGGAATGTAAGGCAGGAGGAGACAGGAACTCAGTCTCCTTCGGGCTAAGGATTCGGTAGAGGTAAGAACTCTAGTGGCTGGCTGCTCTACTTCTCTGATCTTTTAGCATTTACCCCGATATCTGGCTCTGGGTTTTTATTAAGTCCAATTAGGATTCATGCAATACTGCCTAGCTTTTTTTTTGGGGGGGGGGGGCAGGCAAGTAACAGTTTTTAGAAATTAAAATATAGGGGCTGAAGAAATGGCTCTGTGACTAAGAGCACTGGCTGCTCTTCTAGAGGATCTGGGTTCAATTCCTGGTAACCACATGGCAGCTCACAACCACCTGTAAGTCAGTCCCAGGAAACCTGATGCACTCTTCTAGCCTATGAAGAAACCAGGCACATGCATGTGGTGTACTCACATACATGCAGGAATAACACCTACTCACATAAAATTTAAAAAAAGGAGGCTAGAAAGATGGCTCAGTAGTTAAGAGCACTTGGATACTTTTCCAAAGGTCCTAAGTTTGATTCCCAGCACCCACATGGTGGCGCACAACTGTCTGCTACCCAAGTACAGGGAACCCAATACCCTCTTCTGGCTTCCTTAGGCACCAGGCATGCATGTGGTAAATAGATATACATGCAGACAAAACACTCATACAAACAAAATTAAAAGAAAAAACTAAAAGTCTTAAAAGCCAACCTAAGCTACATGAGAGTGCATCTCAAAAAAATAAAATAAAATAAAATAAGGGGCTGGAGAGATGGCTCAGAGGTTAAGAGCACTGATTGCTCTTCCAGAGGTCCTGAGTTCAATTCCCAGCAACCACATGGTGGCTCACAACCATCTGTAGTTAGATCTGGCACCCTCTTCTGCATACATAATAAATAAATAAATCTTTAAAAAAAATAAGAAACTACAATAATAAAATGTATACTGTTATTCAGCCCCAGAGAATGTACACAAGTAAACTTGAATCCTCACTATTGAAAATGGGAATGAAATCTTTGCCAGGCCTGGTAGCACCTGGGAGGTGGAGGCAGAAGTCAGCCTTGCTTACATATTAAGTCTGAGACCAGCCTGGATCTCATGAAACCCTGTTTCAAAGCAAACAAAAATAACAAAAGGAGTCTTCACAGGTCAGCTCAATACCACACACTTGAGGTCATGTTAATCTGCTCTAGATATCACATCTGTCACAGGGTCATTACCAGAGTGAGTCTGGGATTGTTCACCATCCTCTTCTGTGGTGACTAAAGAAATTACATTTTATGCTTGGCGTCATTGATACCCATTTGTAGTAGGACATTCTTGTCAGACTTTCTTTGGACCGTCAACTCCTAAATAATGACTGTTTGTTTTTGTTCTTTTGGGGGGCCCACCACCCAGCTCCCAAATAAATTACATATAGAAGCTTATTCTTACTTATAAATGCCCGGCCTTAGCTTGGCTTGTTTCTTGCCAGCTTTCCTTAACTTAAATTATCCCGTCTACCTTTTGCCTCTGGGCTTTTCCCATTCTCTTACTTCTGTAAATCTTTCTTACTCCATGGCTTGCTGTGTAGCTGGGTGGCTGGCCCCTGGAGTCCTCCTCCTCCTCTGGCTACTTCTCTTTTTTCCTCCCAGATTTCTCCTCTACATAGTCTCTCTCCCTGCTAGCCCTGCCTATCCTTCCTCCTGCCTCACCTTTGGCTGTTCAACTCTTTATTAGACCATCAGGTATTTAGATAGGCACAGTATCTGGTACCTATCACCACCAACGACAGTGACACATCTTCACACAGTGTAAACAAATATCCTAAAATATTACCCCTTTTTTGTCTGAATAAAAAGGAAATGTTTTAATTCTAACCCAGTAAAACTACATATAATAAGAACAATTATCAAGTAAGGATTACATTCACAATGTCCAGTCCATTTTCATCTGGCAAATTCAGAGAAATTATTATCTATCCTATTTTGATGAGTCCAAATTTTTATATCTAAGCCATTTTCTATCATAATTTGAATTACCAGCCTAAAAATATCTTTTTAGACCTTAAAACATTTTCTTAGATAAACAACTTAAGCTTTTATGTCTCTCAACCTTATAAACTTTAAATCTCTTTTGTAAGTTTCTTTTCTGAATTTGGTAACAAAGAAAAATGTTAAAACTATCTAGTCTTCAGCACCACCAGAGAACCAAGAAGGATGAAACATTACATAAGTAAACAGGAAGTGTTTACAACTTCCCAAACTATAGAAATGACAGAAGCAGCTGGCTGCCTGGACAATCACCCAAGGTTCCTTGGGTGCAATGTTGAGGCATCCATCTTTGGCCTACAAGCCTAGAATATCTGACAGACTTTTCTGTGAAGCAAGAATTTTGAAGGACTGTCCTACCTTGTCTTGGCAAAGTTCAGCAGTTATTTATTTATTTATTTATTTATTTAGGCACAGAATTTCTCTGTGTAACAGTCCTAGCTGTCCTGGAACTCTCTTTATAGACCAGGATGGCCTCAAACTCACAGAGATCCACCTGCCTCTGCTTCCCAAGTGCTGGGATTAAAGGTGTGCACCGCCCAGCTCAGTCACCTTCTTTTGTGTCCTACTTATCCAATTTGGACAGCATACTGTCAGGAGTAAAGGCAAGGGCACTTTCTTGCACAGTGGCTAGCTTTGCCACAATGCAAGCAAACTCCATATGGAGGTTCTTCAATGCCCATTATCATGTTTTTTAAGTAGATTGGTGCTGCCAAGAGCAGACCTGTCTTACTATTATGAAAAGCCTCTTCTTATTAAAGCATCATAAATGCCATATTCTGTGGATCTCTGAAGTGTTTGAAGACCACCTATCTATCTAAATTATATCTGTTTAATCTTGAAAACATACCTAACATGACTACAAGTTTGATTGTCATAGATGATTAACTACTAACCTATATTTCTTAATTATACTAAACAATTTGCAATAATAGCTCAAAGACTAGAACTTTACATTACATTTTTAAATGAGCTGTATAGGTACAATACCTTGCTGTGGGATGTTCTGTATGTCAAATGTGTTGCTCTGATTGGTTAATAAATAAAACACTGATTGGCCAGTAGCCAGGCAGGAAGTATAGGTGGGACAAGCAGAGAAGAGAATTCTGGGAAGTGGAAGGCTGAGGGACAGAGAGGCACTGCCAGCCGCCAGGATGAGAAGCAGATGTTAATATACCAGTAAGCCACGAGCCACGTGGAAACTTATAGATTAATAGAAATGGGTTTATTTAAGATATAAGAACTAGATAACAAGAAGCCTGCTGCAGCCATATAGTTTGTAAGCAAATTAAGTCTCCGTGTGTTTACTCGGTTGGGTCTGAGCAGCTGTGGGACTGGCAGGAGAGAGAGATTTGTCCTGACTGTGGGCCAGGCAGGACTGGAGAAAACTCCAGCTACAATACCTTAAATAAGAGTAGAAACATATATACAGTATATTCTAACAAAAATAACCTTAAATTTATATCAATATACAAAAATCCATACCAAAGTAAAATATTTGAGATTAACAGTTGCTTTTTAATTTAAAAATAGATTCAATAATCTGCCCTTTTATCCTATCATTCCTATATTCTTCCCTTTTCTTTTTTTTCCAGGAAAAGATCCCTGAATCTAACCTCCTTTGCTTAGTTTCCTCCCTGATCATGACCAGTAACAACTTGCAACCAAGCCCCCTAAACAATGACAAATATCCATAACCCACTAGTGGACCAAAAACCACCCACCCCACCTCTTGGGAATGCGGGCATCATGTTCTTAAAATGACTTTCTGTTGTCTGGGGGCGATGGCATCTTTAGGGAACCCTGAGAAAATTGAGATAATGGTCAAGTCCTCGGAGAGCTAGCTATTGTCCAGTCTTGGTGTGATGGGAACATGCAGGGCTTATTTGCAGTGCTGGCTGGAGTAGTCTATGAGGCTGTGCCATCTCAGCTAGAAGCTTTGAAGTTATTCTGGATGCAGAGTTTTGAGGAAACTGTAACAGAGGCATTCTATGAGGCTGGATCAGCTGGCTACTTGTATTCAGTGGGGTCTGATCCTTTTTTTCTGAAAACACATGAACTTTTAAGGATGACATACATATCTGCATTAACACAAGTGTGGAATGTGCAGTGTGCACAAATCAGCTAAAGATGATCTCTGAACTAGGTAACAAGGAAGACCCTAAGAGGGACTCATATATGGCCCTAGGAAGGGGAAATAGATGAGATCTCCTGGGTAAACTGGGGGCAGAGGGAGGAGATAGAGGGGAGGAGATGGGGAATGGGAACACGAGAGATAGGGATGATCAAGTTGGGGGAAAGATAGAGAGGGAGAGCAACAAAAGAAATACCTTGATAGAGGGAACCATTATGGGGTTAGGGAGAAACCTGGTGCTGGGGAAAATCTCAGGAATCCACAAGGATGACCCCAGCCATCCTTGACTCCTAGTAGTAGTGGAGAGGGTACCTGAACTGACCTTCTCCTATAATCATATTGGTGACTACCTTAATTGTCATCATAGAACCTTCATTCAGTAAATGATGGAAACAGATGCAAAGACCCACAGCCAAGCACTGGGCTGAGCTCCAAGAGTCCTGTTGAAGAGATGGAGGAAGGATGGGGGGGGGGTGCTCAAGATCATGATGGGGAAACCCACAGTGACAGCTGAACTGAGCTCATGGGAGCTCATGGACTCTAGACTGACAGCTAGGGAGCATACATGGGACCAACCTATGCCCTCTACATGTGGCTGATAGTTGTGTAGCTTGGTCTGTTTGTTGAGCCCCTAGCAATGGGACCAGGATCTGTCCCTGGCATGAGACTCAAAACTAGGGGTGGTACCTGGTGAAGAACCCTTGCTGGTTCCCCTCACAGAGTTTATAAAGCAGCACAACATAACAAACGAATGGTTCAGGGCCTGCCCCGTCTCACAGTCCTGGGTAAAACCTCCATCTACTATCAGTTTTCCTCTCAGTTCATCCAGGACTTACAATGGGTAGTTCAGTCCATCCTTAACCTCCAGGGCCAATAGACTCACCAGCCATAATGCTACAAAACTGGAGAGGATTAGATTTACTAACAGCAGAGAGAGAGAGGTGGTCTTCGCCTCTTGCTTGGGGAGGAAAGTTGCTTCTATGTCTACTAGTCAGGTATAGTAAAAGACAAGATCCAACAACTTCAGACTAGTCTCCAAAAATGTAAGAAACAGCTCAATGCATTGACAGTACAATGTGGAATTGGATACTGCTTTTCTTTTCTTTTCTTTTTTAAGGTTTATTTATTTATTATATATACAGAAGAGGGCGCCAGATCTCATTACAGATGGTTATGAGCCACCGTGTGGTTGCTGGGAATTGAATTCAGGACCTCTGGAAGAGCAGTCAGTGCTCTTAACCTCTGAGCCATCTCTCCAGCCCCCATACCGCTTTTCTTAATCCCTTTCTTCTTCTTTTCCTAATCCTACTAACTGTACCACAATCTTCTTTTCTTAATCTCTTTAATAGATCCAAAAGATTTTTAACCAGACTTTTTTTTGAGTTTATAAATTTATAATTTTCAAAGCCAATCGAGATGTATATAACTACTGAATTAAATTTATCATGCCCAATAGAATGAAAGATTGACTAACTGTGGTAGCTACTTTTGTTGCCAGGGTCTCCATTGTGCTAGCTGTAGTAAGCAATTATGAAATGGTAATCCCAGAAAGAGTAGCAGTGGTGGGCGCCATTGCTATAACAGCAACAGCGGCAGCAGCAATGTCAAATTCTCTTCTGGATTGTGTTTAACCAGACTTTAATCAGTTACTATTACAGGATTACCAGCCCCTAAGTACAGATCCAGAGGCCTGCAATTCCTGATTATTTTCTGACTATGAAGACCAAGCTTGCCCCATGGTCCTTGCTGTCCCCATACAACAGGAAGTGGTTTAATGATGACACTGCCCTCTTTCCAGACCCCTGATTGTTGATTAATAATAAATAAAAAGGAGATGTAGGAAAAAAAGTCAGAGCTCACTTCCAGGTTTTGAAAATCCACCAATCCATGAGCTGGAACACCGACCAATTCCTGGGCTTGCCCAAAGCTCAGGACTTGAAATCCCACCAATTCCCACCCTGGAAAACTCTGCACCAAGAGACCTATATAAAGCCTGCCTCTCTCTCAGTTCCCTGCTGCTTCCCACCTGAGCAGAGGCAGCCACCCTCTTGTGTCTTTCCTAGTAAATCTCTTGTGTGGAGTTTGTTGTGCAGTGTGACTTCGTGGTATTCTTTGGCTCCCAGTTTCCAGGATACCTTTCCCCTCAGAGCTTCAACACTTCCTGCTGTCTGTGGGCAAAGTCACCCCGAGGGGTCCTTGAGAAAATTTTGAGATAATGACCAAGTGTCAGGAAGACCAGCTATAATCTTTGTTGATAGATAGCACCTGTCAAGGTTCAGGAGGTCTCCCCTGATCAAACCTGATCCATCTCATTCCTGAAGGAATCTACAACCTCTTGTTTCCTGTGGGAACAAAACTCCAAAGCATTTTTTATTTTCATTTGACATATTTCCATTTTAAAGTTAAGGTAGCCCTAATGTATCTAGGTTGGCTCAATCCTGCAGTCCTGCTCAGAATCCCACATCTCCCAGCAGCTGTCTCTTGCCTATCAGCCAACAAAAAATTCAAAATCAACACAATACTATCCAGGATCCAGACTCCCTGAGTATTTCCTATCTCTACCTGGCCTTTTTCTTTTACTGTCTCTTTAAAGACTTTACTTATTATTTTTAATCTATTTCTTTTTATGACTGTCTATACCCATTTTCTTTCTTAAGCCTACACGCATTGTTCAACACACTGGAACCTGTTTAGAGGTTTTTCCATCAGGATCTCTTTTGCTGTGTATCTTTTAGCCTTTTTTGTCTGCATGTGTGAAAAACTGCTAAACGGTGAGGCTAGGACCTCTGCGGAGCTCCGATGGCTGGCTCTGCCCTCTTCTCGGGTTGGGGAAGCCAAGCCTAAAGCTCACGGCCTGGTTGGAGGTTTGTGACCTAGAACTGCATTAAACCTTCCTAGCTATGAAAGTCTGTACCCGCATGGCCACAAGCAATTCTTCCTCAGCTTGCTGTTTTTATTTAGCACTGCTGGCTGAACAGCAGTGCCTCTTAAGGGAGCTGTGCCATTTTTCTTTTTTCTTTTTTTCCTCTTTTTCTTTCCAGCTTTCTTAGGCCCTACAGGGAAATTCAGGCCAAGGTTGGTACGACAAAATATTGTTAACTGTTATTATTATTATTATTATTATTATTATTATTATTATTATTATTACCTACAGTGGCTGACCTGTAAGCAATGGCTGTCCTAAACAGAGATTGAACCTCCATTGCTGCCAGGGCTGCAGGGGCTGAGGCCTGAGGGGACTCTGTTCCCTCAGGCAATGACTCTTTCAAAGACACTAAGGGAAACTTTATTTAAATCTAAAGAACTCAATTCAATGCTTTAGGTGGAATTCTGCTTGCTCAGAGAGGCTGAATAGCACGTACCTAACCTTCTCCCTTTGTTGGCGTCTTCGGAAAAAAAACCCTTGCTACATGTGGTTCCTCCTTACCACTTCCTGTCAGCTGACTTGCTGACTCAGCCTCCTGCTCACAGGCTAATTTTATGTAGTCAAACACATCTTTGAATTGTTAACAAAAGTAGAAGGAAAAAATGCAACACACTTTAATATTCCCCGACACCTTAGAAAGACTTACTAATGAAAAATAAGAAAAATTTGACTGTTAAGACACAAGTCTTTGAAGAACTTATTATTGATAAGGCCTTAGAAAGACCTACTAGTGAAAATAAGAAAAATACTCAGACACAGACAGAGAAATTTAGAGCATAACCTACTGCGCCATTGCATTATGAGACTGAAAAGGAGTTGGCCTAAGGTTATTAGAAAACCAACCTTAACTTATCTAGTTACCATACAAGAATGACCACCAGATGATAGGCACCCCCAAGGCTATGTGGAAGTTAATTGGAATCCTGTAGAAATGTTAGATTGAGATTTAAGGAAGCAGTAGTTTCATACGGTATACATTCACCCTTTATGAAGCAGATGTTCAATTCATGGGCAACTAGAAACAGAATTATTCCACAAGACTGGAATATTTAGCTACAGCAATATTGGAAGCTGGTCCTCAGTTACAATGTGAGAGGAAGCTAGGGTCATAGAACAATGAGGTAGGGGTAGAGGTATGGAAGTTTCCTAAGGTCAGCTTCTTGGTGAGGGCCAGTATGATGATTTGCAAAGACAGTCTATATTTGATGACCATACCTTGGTTCTATGCCATATAGCACCTTTCAATGCTTGGGGCAGGGTTGAAGAATCAGGAAAGAGGTCTGAGTCATTTACTAAAATTACACAAGTCCCAAAAGAAGCCTTCACTTATTTTTTTTACAAAGATTGACTTTAGTTGTAAATAGAATGATATAAGATCCAGAAGTTTGTTGTTTGTTTTTGCTCTTTGGGGGGCCTGCCACCCAGCTCCCAAATAAATCATGCACAGAGGCTTATTCTTTCTTATGAATGCCTGGCCTTAGCTTGGCTTGTTTCCTGCCAGCTTTTCTTTTTCCCCCCCTTGGGGTGCCAAAGCCATTTATTTATTTTTTATTTTTTTAAAGATTTATTTATTTATTTTGTACACAGAAGAGGGTGCCAAATCTCATCACAGATGGTTGTGAGCCACCATGTGGGTGCTGGGAATTGAACTCAGGACCTCTGGAAGAGCAGTCGGTGTTCTTAACCTCTGAGCCATCTCTCCAGCCCGCCAAAGCCATTTATATATATATAATATATATATGTGTGTGTGTGTGTGTTTGTGTGTGTGTGTTTGTGTGTGTGTGTGTATGTGTGTATATATATATGAAGCATAAATATTTATTTGTAACAAAGGAGTTTGTGTACAGTTTTGAAACTTTACAACTTCTTGTTAAATTCACATTTGCACTTCACCTTTTTAAACAAACATTTATAATCATTATTTTATACAGATATAGATATGTAAATACAACATCGAGTTCAGTGGTCCTTCATCATTTTCCACTAAAAAAAATTTTTTTAGCATAAAAACGGGTTATAATTCCAAAGTCCAGAGCTATTTGAAACTGGAAAATATTTTCTCTGTAGAAAATAGTAAAAACACTAACATTTCCCAATAAGCCCTTTTAAGCCAAATAATAGCTGAATTATACATATAAATATTGATTAGATTCTGGGATACAGAAGAAACCTATTCAGAGAGCTATGTTTTACTTAAGTTGTGTAAATGGGATTCCTATTCATCTTTCCCTTCACTGTTTGATTTACGGCAGACATTTTTCTATGGGCTAATCCATAATCTAAAAAGATTTTAGCCTCCCCTCCTGAAAGTACAGCCAGCATTTTCTTTCATCAGCTTGAAATGGTACAAATTCTTATGCTAATAGTGAAATGTTTCACTGAAGTATGCCCAGTGATTGGGCAAACCCAAAACTTATAAGCCACAGTCATCCTAGGGTCCCCCCTGCTAGGTAGCCTTTTTTCAGAGACGGGGTTTCTCTGTGTAGCCCTGGCTATCCTGAAACTCACTCTGTAGACCATGCTGTCCTTGAATTTAGAGAGCTGTCTGCCTCTGCCTCCTGATGCTGGGATTAAAGGCTTGCCACCTTTGCCTGGCTTAAGATTTAATTTTTAACTATGTGTTGGGGTGTGTGCTACCACCACCCAGCTGGATCATACTTTTAATCCTAGAACTCAAGAGGCAGAGGCAGGGGCAGGTGGATCTCTGAGTTCAAGACCAGGCTAGTCTACAGAGTGAGTCTCAGGATAGCCAGGTCTACACAGAGAAACCCTGTCTGGAAAAACAACAACAACAACAACAACAACAACAACAACAACAACAA
>CABHPR010118100.1:0-14271 GCA_902168415.1 Peromyscus melanophrys
CTCTCAGTCCTCCTCTCTCGGTCCTCCTCTCTCGGTCCTCCTCTCTCGGTCCTCCTCTCTCAGTGCTCCTCTCTCCTTAGTCCTCCTCTCTCAGTCCTCCTCTCTCCTTAGTCCTCCTCTCTCCTTAGTCCTCCTCTCTCGGTCCTCCTCTCTCAGGTCGTGTCCTGGAGCCTTGTGGAGACTTCACGGGTGGAGCTTTCCTGACCTTTCTAGGAGATGAAATCTCACAGCAGACGTCCAGTTCCTCTGGCTCTCACAGTCTTTCTGCCCTGAATGTTACCTGAGCTTTAGGTGCAGGAATTATGTTATCACAGATCAGCGGGGCTGGGCACCAAGGAGCACAGGATCACATGTTCTCTGTATTTTGATATGTTGTGGTTTTCTTGGATTTTTTGTTTGTTTGTTTTTCAAGACAGGGTTTCTCTGTGTAGCCCTGGCTGTCCTGGAACTCACTTTGTAGACCAGGCTGGCCTCAAACTCAGAGATGCCCCTGCCTCTGCCTTCCCAGTGCTGGGATTATAAAGCCAGTTCAATTGCGGGTTTTTTTTTTTTTTTAATGGTCTCAACAACTGAGGGAAGTTGTTGAGGGATGAGATCTGCACTGACCCAGCTAGACCACCGAGCAAGATGTGCAGAACCTGGCTGGGCAGAGAGCTTGGGAATGGTGATCAAGGGCCCTTTAGGTTAAGGGCAGTGTGGACAGGGCTATCTGGATTAGGCCAGGGCACTGGAGGAGGGTTTTGAGCCAGACCTGGGCAGTTGGACAGGGTCAGTGAAGGGGAATATCTGGACATAATTTTTCATTTTATGTGTATGGGTATTTTGCTTGCATGTATGTTTGTGAACCATATGTGTGCCTGGTGCCCACAGAGGCCAGAACAGGGTGTCAGATCCCCTGGAAATGGAGTTACAGATGGCTGTGAGGCCCGTATGGGGGGTGCTGGAAATTGAACTCAGGTTCTCCGGAAGAGCAGCCAGTGCTCTTAACCTCTGAGTCATCTCCAGTGCCTGGACATCATATGTAGTGGCTGTCTCACATCCTTATTCATTTACTTTTTTTTATTTTTTAGATAAGACTTTGTTGTGTAGCTTAGGCTGGTCTTGAACACATCCATCCTTCTGCCTCTGCCTCCGAAGTGCTGGGTTGACAGGTGTGCACCACCATGTCCAATTTTGTTTTGTTTATTTTGATTTTTTTTTTTTTTTCGAGACAAGGTTTCTCTGTGTAACAGTTCTGGCTGTTCTGGAACTCACTTTGTAGCCCACGCTGGCCTGGCCGTGAACTCACAGAGATCCACCTGCCTCAGCCTCCCAAGTGCTGGGATTAAAAGAGTGTGCTACCACTGTCTGGCTACCACGCCCGATTCTGCTGCATCGTTTTATCATGATGTGTTCCAGCAGGCATTCCCCACACTATCATGGTGTTCTCTAGCCCTGTTCTCCATGAACACACTCCCAAACATGCGTCCCCAGCCCTCGGGGATTCCTGGCACACGCCTCGTGACTCCCAAGCTTTGCAATTGAGATTTCCCTGGGGAGAGAGAACAATGCACTGGACACGTGCATCCAGCAGGGTGAGGCTCCAGGCTTTTCCTCTTACTGTCTCTCAGACAGACAGAGAGATGGCCAGACAGACAGGACAGGCGGCTGAGAGGCACCAGGGAAAGGTGGAGCGATGGCTTTGAGGGTGACTGGCCTTTCTGGGACAGATTAAAATGGAGACAGTGGGGTTACTGAGAGCAGATCTGCCACCCTGGCTGGCAACTGGCTTGAGGCCAGAACAGGTGACAAAATGGCGCTCCCTCTTCTGAATATTCTCAAGGGTGTGCGTAGGTAGACGGACAGCCAGAGAACCAAAGTCTTAAATGCAGAAACTTGGGACCACAGACAGCAGATCAGGATGGTCACAGAGCCCCAAGTGTATGACAGTCAAGTAGAGGTGGAATGTCCAGACATTGGGATCTCCTGGGGCTTCCTGGCTGGGCACAGAGAAGTCCATCTCGGTGTGGCTCACACCAGAGCCCTAAGCTGTTGAGGTGGGAAATGGGACAGTCTAATACAAAGGGCTCACAGGTCTCCAGGCAGGAGAGCCAGGATCTGGACACTGATGCCTCATGTTTGAGATAAGCCGCTTCTTGGGCTCCTTCCTTCCCCGCTCTCAGAATGGAGAGTGTCTGGGGCCACCTGTCCACAGCCTCCAGTGTTGGCAAGATGCATCTCTGAGGCAGATCCCAGGGAGCAAAAGTGCCTGGCTTCTTCCCACACTGCTTTAGCTCTCATGGGGCTGAGAGGGGGGCAGTTTGCAGAGGACATGGGAAAGAATAAAGGCAGCTTCCAACAGCTCTGCAGGCTGCAGGCAGCTGACCGTGGCTAACTGTGGGATCTTAGATCAGTTCCTCCCAGGACCCCTGAGGTGCTCCCAGGGGGTGATTCCAGAGCCTAATGCCCCTCAACTGCTTCCAGCCCCTCCTCTATGAGTACCAAAATTCTTCAGGACGGAGCTGACCCTCAGTAACTGTAGATAAAGCTGGGTGTGGTAGCACATGTCTGTAATCCTGGTACTCAGGAAGACAGGAGGACCAAGAGTTCAAGGCCAGCCTGTACTACATGGCAAGGCTGTCTCAAAATAAGTGAATAAGAAGGGACACCACCATGAGGCACGAAGCCAGCCCTTGTGTAGGGAAGGGCTGGTTTCCTGCCCTTGATTAAGGAGAGTATCTTACATCGTGCAATGCTGGGCACTCAAAGTCCACCATTCTGCAGCTGGAGAGTAAAAAAAGGTCCCTTTCCCCTTCCAACCATGCCCTAGCCACATTGCTGAACCTCCTTGGGGACCATTAGTTGGGCATGAACTGAAAATAGAAGCCCTCCCCCCACGCCTTCTGTGTTCACCGGCTATCCTCAGATCCCCATAGCCCAACTTTTGGCACTGGACTTGAGCTTTGTGTGCAGCAGAATTGAGGAGAGGGTTAAAGAGAGGAGGGATCCCCTGTTAGTCCCAAGTCCAAGGGGCACCCAAAGAGAGGAATTCTGCTCTGTGAGGCCAGGCTAGCCTGGCACCAGGCCAGTGCCCCCAGTCACAGCCAGGCAGCTGGACAGGACAATTGCCAAGAATGCCAGGAATGTAGGCGGCTGTGTTCTTCCCGCTCCTCTTCCTCCCCCCTCCAGCCAGAACAGGATATTTCCTATCCAGGGAAACCCGGTCCCTTTATGGGAAAACCACGGGGCATCTGGTGGCGCTGTCCCTGGGTTTGGATGGGTGAATTGGGATGGGGACCCAGAGTCAGGGTCTCCAGCACTGCTGGGTGGGTGATGCCAGGGCAGTGGGCATCTGTGTGGTTTCAACACCCGTTGAGGGCCTACTGTGTACCAGATGCTTCCTCTCACAGCACCCCTGGAGGCTGTTTTACAGAAAGGTAAACTGCTTCAGGCAGAGTGGCTTATGCCTTTAATCTTAGCACTCAGAAGGCAGAAGCAGGGGGATCACTCTGAGTTCAAGGCCAGCCTGGTCCCTAGGCACTGACCATCAAGCATCATTGACCCCCAGGCCAGCCTGGCTGTGATGTTCATAAGGTTGGCCACTGAGCCAGGTGGTCTCCATTCATCTGTGACAGCTGGGGGCCCTGTCCTGGTCTCTGCCATGTGGAAGCTCCCATTGGCAACTGGTCTGTTTTGAAGCCGGCCAACAGTGAATGTGGGCAGTTTGTCTCTAGACGGGGACAGACTCCCCAGTTCCAGCCCTACCTACCACGAAGCTATTCTTGCAGGTCTCCAGGGCTATGGGGATGCATGTGCTTGGAGGAGCTCTTCCAGACTTTCTCAGATCTGTGGCTGAGAGGAGTCACAGAAATGGGAGGGTGCTGCAGGGTAGGACAGGTGAGCTCAGTCCAAACTCCAGATTGTGATTTTCAGAGCGCACAACCTGTCTCTCAAAGCCAACTTTCTCCATCCATTTTACTGAGCTATATATACTTGGGGCTTCACCACCGGATTCATGGGGAGCCCCTAGCTTTTCGTTCTCATACAGCCTCGGATGAGCAGGTGAGGGGCAGGAAGAAGTGTAGATCTATGGCCTGTACTTTCCAGGCCCCCAACCAATCTCAGCTGACTGGAGAATAAGGAGTCATTCCCATGGGAATCCCTCCATCAGAAATCAGGAGGCCCCGTGATTTGTTCCAAGTGACAGCTGTCACCTGGAGGAACTGTGATCTGATGCTGGTCTCAGACATTCACCAGAATTCACACGGAGTTTGGGCCGGAGCCTGGATCCCGCCCCTCCTCCACTCCAGGCTCAATGTCTGAGCTCTGGCGGTTCTGTCCTAGTGAGCTGTCCGGCACCGGCTCCGGGTCCCCCGGGGGGCCAGGGTCAGGTAAACAGGATCCCGGCCTAGCTGCCTGACCTTGCTTACCTCCCGAAAGAATGTGAGGCATTCTTCCCCGTCTCGGGCTGAGTCACCCCGCAGCAATGTGCCCACAGGCGGCCTCCAGCAGCCCTCTCCGACCCCAGCCCCTCGCCTTCCCACCGGGTGATGTCACCCATGTTGCCCCCTCCCGCACCCCCCCATGGAGCCCACCGAGGCCTCCAGTTGCCATGACGACGGTTCACAACAGGAAACGAGGCCTGCGCTGGGCAGAAACACAGGAAGCAGCGCTGAGCGCTGGGCAGCATTGTCAGCCCGTAAAAAACAAAACAGGACAAAAAGATTTAATGAGAACAATTAGCCCAAAGAAAGAGGAAAAAAAAAAAAAGGCCAAAAAAACAAACAAAGCCAAACAGCCTGAAGACAGGGCCTGGCGGTTCTCCAAGGACCCCGTGTTTTCCCTCCCACACAATGTAGGTTAAATAATACTTCCTTCTCAGAAGAGGCTCCTGGGGCGCGAGGGTCCTTCCCAGTGGCTCCCCCTGCTGCTCCAGGTGCAGCGCTGAAAGCTAGAAGGACCCCTGGGCCCGCCCGGCCCCGCCCCTTCCCACTTTGCAGAAGGGACATTCAGTGGAGAAAGTTGCAGCCAGCGGGGGGCACTCAGAGGGACAATG
Source organism: Peromyscus melanophrys (assembly GCA_902168415.1). Taxonomy (NCBI): domain Eukaryota; kingdom Metazoa; phylum Chordata; class Mammalia; order Rodentia; family Cricetidae; genus Peromyscus; species Peromyscus melanophrys. The sequence continues at coordinate 5,036 of CABHPR010118100.1, forward strand.
GCCCTGGCGTGAAATCAGTGCGAATGACATTCTCTCGAGACTGTTTCTTCTCCGTCTCCCCCACCAGTATCTTCAGCATCCTCGGCATCTTCCTTTCCAACTCACTTCAGTGAACTGGTACAGCGCAGGAGGTGCAGATGTTTGCGGAATGAGTTAATGCATAAATGGACTTCCTTGGAGGCCGGTGTCAGTTCATTGTTAACTAACTAGCACCAGAGATGGGTAAAAGAGCGTCATCAGGGATCAGGGATCAGGCGCCCAGTTACCGGAGCCGGGAAGACTTGGTGGGGCCTTATAGAGGCATCCCTTATGCCTCTCTCTCTGTCTCCCATGATTCCCTGTGGTGGTAGCATCTCCCCCTGCGCTGTGAGTCGGGGAGGAGAGCCTGCAGCTCAGATAGACCTAGAAACCCCGGCTCTTTGTAATACTTGGAAATAAAAGAGCGCAGGCCCTGAGCAAGGAAGGCCGCCATTTACACATCCATTCAATTCCATCATCCTTAGGAACTGATCGGAGTGTGAATGACCCCGTGGAACAATAGTAGGGCTGGACTCTGGACACAGGATGTTCAGGCCAGCCTCTGTGATGAGGCACCAGCAGGCACCTGAAGTGGGCCCAGTGCCCCTGGCAATGCTCAGCAATGGGAAGCTATTCAGGGCTAGGCTAGATAGAGAGTGGCAGGCATGTCTAGACAAGAGGCACTGGGGGAAAGGAACCAAAAGTAACACACAGGCATTTGTTTGGGCAACAAAAGTGTGTTCAACTCGTGTGCAACCTGAGCACAGGTGCTGGTCAGGAAGCCCTGGGTGCCCTGGGAGAGATACCCAGACCCATGGGATGGCAGCGGAGTCTAAAATTAGGGGAAATGACATGGGGAAGAACCAGAGGAGGGACCTGACATGAGATGATGGGACCTACCTGTCCAGGTACAAGGGAGTCACCGGTGGCTTCTCTGTTTTTTGAGACAGGGTCTCACAATGTAACTGGCTGGCCTGGAACTCACTATGCAGATCAGGCTGGCCTTGAACTCACAGAGTTCCACCTGGCTCTGCCTTCTGAGAGCTGGGATTGCAGGCCTGGAGCAGGCTCACAGATGGCTTTTGAGCAAGTGGTGATGTGTGTAACTAGGTCAGGTTGTTTTGGGGTGACTCTTCAACATATCAGGGCAGAGGACAGATGGGAGGTCAGGGGATCTGGGACAGCTGACCTTTCTTTTCTTTTAAATTAAAAAAAAATTAAAAGCCTGGTGTGGTGGCACACATCTTTAATCGCAGCACTTGGGAGGCAGAGGCAGGTGGATCTCTGTGAGTTTGAGGGCAGCCTGGTCTACAGAGTGAGTTCCAGGTCAGCCAGAGCTACATAGTGAGACCCTGTTTTGAAATAAATAATTTTAAAGCAGTGTACGTTAGAGTGCTCAATCAACTCAACTAAATAATAAGCACTTCATACTGCAGTTTCTTTTGTATACATTGCCTTGATGATTCTCACTATAATCCCATTACATATGAGAAAACCAAAGCTCAGAGAGGTTGAAGGATTTGCCCGAGGCAGCACAGCTTAGCATGATAGAGCTAGATTCCAGCTCTGCCGTCTCACAACACAGAGCTAGCTCAGTGCCAGACCCTAGGAACACATGTGAGAGCAAGACGGTGACCTTGCCATCCTGGTGGAGGACAGAGATAAGGACACGGTGGTCCAGCAGCTCACGTGGTGGAGGCCGAGTCTGAACTAGAGAAGGGAAGGTGTCTCAGAGAGAGAGCAAGGCAGCCACAGGATGCCCCTCGGGAGAAAGAGCAGAGACCAGGGTTCAGTGTATGTGGGGGGTGGAGGGCAGTGTCAAAGGCAGCTTGATGAATTTCAACCCAGCCCCCAACGTTGGGCCTCAAACTGGAGGTCCTCAGAAGGGATGCTGAAAGGACATGTCTCCCACCTTGTCCTCTTGCCCACCACTGTCCTCTGGCCCCAACTTGCTCTAGGGACAATTAGAGGTAAGGATCTCTTCCATTCCACACCTATATTTATTAGTCAGGGTCCTCTAGTGGAACAGAACTGATAGATGGGATCTGTATATAAACCGAAAGGGGATTTATTAGGATGGCTACGGGCTGTGGTCCAGCTCTGTGGTCCAACAATGGCTGTCTACTGACAGAAAGTCTGAGAATCTAGTAGTGTTCAGTCCATGAGGCTGGATGTCTCCGCTGGTCTTCAGTATGTGCTGGAATCCCGAAGAAGTGTGCTCTTATACCAGTGAAGGAATGGATTTGCCAGAGAGAGTGAGAGTAAGCAGGCAAAGAGCAAAAGCTTCCTTCTTCCGTGTCCTTTATATAGGCTGCCTGCAGAAGCTGTGGCCCAGATTGAAGGTGGATCTTCCCATCTCAAAAGCCAGATTGAAAGTGAGTCTTCCCACTTCACATGATTTAATTAAGAAAAAAAAAATCCCTCACAGCACTTGGGTTTTAATTAATTTCAGATGTTGTCAAGTTGACAACCAAGAATAGCCATCACACACACTCCAACCCCTTATGGGGACTTGGCATCGTGGGCTGTGGGAAGGTCTGTAGAGAGGGCAGGGAGGGCCACAAGGATCCTAGAAAGTTGAGGGACAGGAAGAGACATCCGAGGGCTGGTGAGATGGTTCTGTGGGTAGAGACACTGACCTCCAAGCCTGACCGAGTTCAATTCCAGAGACCCAAAGACGGAGGGAGATAGCTGACCCCTTGAAGGTGGTTGTCTGACTTCCACATGTGTGTAGCTGTGCCCACCCCAAGTCATTAAATAGATAAATAAGGGGCTGGGATTGGAGAGATGGCTCAGCTATTAAAGGCTAGGCTCACAACCAAAAAAATACTTCCAAGGTTGGGGATTTAGCTCAGTGGTAGAGCACTTGCCTAGCAAGCACAAGGCCCTGGGTTCGGTTCTCAGCTCTGAAAAAAACAAAAACAGAAAACAAACAAACAAACAAAAAAATCAACAACAACAACAAAAGAACACTTGCTGCTCTTAGAGAGGTCCCAGGTTTGGTTCCCAGGACTCTCAGATGTTTATAATTCCATTTCCAGGGGATCCAATACCCTCTTGTGGCCTCTTTGAGCATTGCACATGCATGGTAAACATACAAGTAGGCACACACACACAAACACATAAATTTTAATACACATCACATATATATACACACACCATATATATACATATATCATACATATATATGTATGTATATGTGTATATATATATATGTCTCATATATATATATATATATGAGACATCACAAGGGGCAGAGCAAGGACATGGGTCTGAAGCTATTAGCTCTCATTTTGCCTCTGCACCCCCCAAGGATAAATTATTCTGCTTTCTGGGCCTGAATTCCCTCATCTGTGTGGTGAGGGACGGTGACTCTGGATACTTCACAGTGTCGCATCTGAATTTAAGGGCTGGTGGTGGTGTGTGGAGTCAGGCTCCAGCTCTTAATCAAGAGACACTCAGTCTCTGGGCCTCAGTTTCCTGCAAGAAGAGGTTATTAGCATCCTGTCTCTTCTGGGGTGCTAGGGAGTTCAGCGTGCATGCGCTAAGCTATGAAGCCTCTCTGTGTCTCGGCTCCATCGTCTGTGAAACGAGACTATGAGCATGCCTACATAAACCTGCATTTAGCAAACGCTGAGGGCATGTGTGGAGGGGGTCGCCTGGCTGAGTCTCTTTCTCTACCATTTTCCTCTGACACTGCTTCATCCCAGGCCTCCCTCCCTTGGGGAAGGGCTGGCCTGCAGGGAAGGTGTTCAGTTCAATGGTGGACTTTGGTGTTTCTGCTGCATTCTGGCAAATTCTAGCTCTCCTCGCGGCCTCAGCTCTCTCCCGCAGAGAACGCGCAGGGCAGACAGACACCTGGGAGCTTAGCGCCACACGGTGGTCAGAGTGGGTTCTGCTGCCCTGGAAGGCTCCAGAGAGGCAATGTGGGTGCCTGTCTTGATCCCAGGGCCTTTGTTTTTTGCTGATGTTATTCACTTTGGTTTCCCAGCAGGGGGCTGGCTCTCTAGTAACTGGCTAGCTTCTGGCAACAGTGGAGCTCCCCATCTGCCCTCTTCCCCCCAACACCTTGTTGAAGACTGCCTCAGGATGAACACTAGGGTGGAGGTACCAACAGACAGGTTCTCTTGAGAGAAGCCCCAGGCTGACAGAGAAACAGATAACAGCAAGTCAAGGCTGTGGTGGAGGGATGCTGGAGGCTTCGCTTAGTCCAAAGATGGAATCCCTTGTGACTGTGCAGCCTTCAGTGAACCAAGGAAGGGATGAGAGGGGCCCCGTGAACCTGACAGTGTAGCGGAGGTGGGGGGAGGGGCCCTGTGACCCTGACAGTGTAGCAGAGGTGGGGGGAGGAGCCCTGTTAACCTGACGGTATAGCAGAGGTGGTGGGAGGGACCCCGTGACCCTGACAGTGTAGCAGAGGTGGGGGGAGGGGCCCTGTGACCCTGACAGTGTAGCAGAGGTGGGGGGAGGGGCCCTGTGACCCTGACAGTGTACCAGAGGTGGTGGGAGGGGCCCCGTGACCCTGACAGTGTAGCAGAGGTGGTGGGAGGGGCCCCGTGAACCTGACAGTGTAGCAGAAGTGGTGGGAGGGGCCCCGTGAACCTGACAGTGTAGCAGAGGTGGTGGGAGGGGCCCTGTGACCCTGACAGTGTAGCGGAGGTGGAAGCCCCATGGCTGTCCGCGGGATGTGGTGAAGCTCTCTAGCCTTTAGGGCAGCCTGGAGGTGGCTCAGACTGGAGGGAAAAGTGCTGGGGACCGGACTGTGAGTGGAGGGGATGGTGGCAGCAGTTACAGGGTCTAGAAGGAAATGTCAGTGAGAGGTGAGCCGGGTGAGGCAGGGACACCTCCTGGGCATCAGGTCTGACTGGATCAGTTTCTCAAGCCAGGTACCTGAGAGAGGTTAGAGAGAGGAAGAGAAGGCAAGACCAGAAGGAGGGGAGGGGCTGCGGCCTGGGAAAAGGAGGATGCTCCCTTCAGACTGGGTACTCTGTCTGAAAAGGTTGGGGAGTCCAGGTGGATACTCCAGGGAACAGTGACGGCAGGGTGTTGATGTTTTTAGGGTGATCTGTTCTGTTGGGGTATTTATTATAGCAGCAATTAACAAGGCAATTCCACATAGTTTATCTGGTAATTAAAAGAGGTTTATTTCAGGGGTAACTTAAAACCAATAAGGGGTGGATTACAGGATTGGGGAGAGATGAGGTGCAGTCCAGCATAGTTCTCTGGAGAACTCTGACTTGGTCTGCAATCCAGCCTCCAGAACCACAAGGAGCTAAGAGAGCAAGCACGTATGCATCTCAGGTCGTAAGGGGTCTCTTCTTGGCCATGCCCCAGGGGCAGGTCATAGGCAGGTGTGGCAGTTACTTATTGCCACACTGGGGCAGTGCTTCAAGGTCAAAGCTGGAACAGCTACCCACTACAGGTAATAGTGCCTCTCACTGACAAATGTGCATGGGATCCCTGGGGTCCAGTACAATGTGAGCTCCACCACAGAAAAGGGAGGGGTCCAAGACACTTAGAGGGTGGTGGTACTAGTTGCAGAAAGGGTAAGGCCAGAGGCCCAAGAAGCCGAATGTGTGACAGTCCTGGCAGAAGGAAGAGAGGGGGACCTGGCTGTGACATGGAGGAGGGGAGGAGGGGTCCAGTACAAGATGAAAACGCGAAGGAAGCCCCTCACTCAACAGCTGGTGTAAATATTCTGACATCAGAGCAGAGAAACGGCTACCAGGCCCATCTAGGTGTGCAGCCTGCAGAATGGCACTGGCCACACACCGGGAAGCTGGCCCTGGGGGCTGGAGAGACAGGCAGGGGGACAGGGATCCTCTCTGGTGCCCTCAGACCCAGCGTCTGATTGACCTCCCTCCCTTCCTCTACCCAGTCACCTCCCTCCGGTCTGCTGTGGGGCCACAGTACAGCCATGCTTCCCTCTGCCCTCAGCCATCCTAGAAGCCTCCTGAGCATATCATTTTTAGGGGGCATCCTTTTTGATGTCTACTTTGGAGGCGAATTATATGTGCATTGTCTATACTCTCACATTATCACTGTAGATGTATAATTTCTACCTTTATTTTTATGGGTGTTCTGCCTACATGTGTGTATGCACACCATGTGTGTTGGACATCCCAGGACTGGAATTACAGACGGTTGTGAGCTGCCATGTGAGTGCTGGGAACTGAACCCATGTCCTCCAGAAGAGCAACCAGTGCTCTTAACCCTTGAGCCAGCTCTCCAGCCCTGATTTATAATTTTGAACACAGGTATAATATGGTTTTGCAAGGCTCATTGAGGAAAATAAACCCTACCCTGACCCTTTATGCCCCTCCCCCAACTCAACTCTACTCCTTGCCAGGGCCGCCACTTCAATCTGCTGGCTCCGGTGGTATGAACCTCTGAGTGGAAACTGCACGCTGCAGGCAGAAATGGAGGACATGGCTCTCTTTCGTCCTGGTGTTCCTCCCTTCTCTCCCTCCTCCGAGGACAATCATCCACCTGTGGTCAGAACGATATTCAGTGTTCTGGCATTCAGATTATTTGAATGTTCTCTGCAGTTGTGAGGTGGGGTGTGCTGATACACTGAAAGCATTCTTTTGGCTTCTTGGGAGTTATCTTTACTTTTCTTGGGGATGTTTTTGTTTTGTTACTGTGGTGGTTTGAATGAGAATGGCCCCCATGGCTCAAATGATTGACTACTTGGCCACCAGTTGGTGGAACTATTTGGAAAAGATTAGGAGGTGTGGCCCTGTTAGAGGAGATGTGTCTCTGGGGGTGGGCTTTGAGGTTCCAGTTAACTCATACCATCCTCAATATGCTCTCTGCCTCCCCCTTGTGGATCAAGATGTGAGTTCTCAGCTACTGTCCCAGCAGCCTACAGCCACGCCTTTGCTAACCTAACCCTACAGAAACCTAAATTCAATTCAACCATTTCTTTCCTAAGTCGCCTTGGTCACGCGAGGTGTCTTATCACAGAAATAGAAAAGGAGCTAAGACACGATGTGTTTCTCTGCATTCCCTCAACTCTCCAGTTAGGTCAAGTTCCTGGAGCCATTCAAAAGACTCAGCACTTTGTTTGGAGACTGGCGGATCCTTGGAGCTCACTGGCTAGCTAGGCTAGTCTACTTAGTGAGTTCCAGGCCAGTGAGAGACTCTGTAACAACAACCTGAAGAACGACAGCCGAGGTTGTATGACCTTCACATACAGGTATGCATCCCTGCCTAGTATAAACAAAACACACACACACACACACACACACACACACACACACACACACACCTTAGAGATTTTTTTGTTTTGTTTTGTTTTGTTTTATCTGTAAAACACTAAGAGATTAGTTCTATGCTATCTATGTAAGGAAAACTCTTTTGCAAAGGAGAGTCAGGCTGTCTGAAGCCCCACCAAAGCTCATTCCAAGCCAGTGGCAGTTAGTCTCAGGGGTCAGCAGCTAAGGGGACACTAAAAAGTTAGCAAGGGACTCCAGGCATAGTGTGTATGCCTTTAATCCCAGCACTTGGGAGGCAGTGGCAGGTGGATCTCTGAGTTCAAGGCCAGCCTGGTCTACAGAGTGAGTTCCAGGATAGTCAGGGCTACACAGAAAAACCCTGTCTTAAAAAACAAACAAACAACAACAACAAAAAAAGTCAATGTTCTTCAGGACAGCCAGAACTGTTACACAGAGAAATAGACCTGTCTCAAAAAAATTAATAATAATAATTAAAATAAAATAATTCAATTTTTTTAAGAGTAGGCTATGCCTCTGGGAAAGCACCATAGAATCCTTGACCTCTGCTCAGGAGCTGGAAAACAATCAACCCTGTGAGTGATCTGACCGCTGGAGACGAGAATCCCTTCAAAGGAGTGGAGGAATGAAGATTATTGGGAACACCAAGTAACTTATCAGAAGCAGCAGGGACAGTAGACACAAAGGAAAGGCTGCCTGAGAGGCCAGCCACAGCACCTGACAGAGACACTTCCCTTCTGAAGGCAGCACATGGAGTCTCAACATCGCAGGAAGCCATAAAGCCAGCCATCGGAAACTGATGACCACGGGCCAGAGAGCTGGCTCAGCGGTTAAGAGCACTGTTGCTCTTGCAGAGGACCCAGGGTTGGTTCCCAGCACCCACACGACAGTTTGCAGTACCTGTAAGTCCAGTTCTAGGGACTCTGACGCCCTCTTCTGACTTCTGAAGACACTGCAGGCACGAGGTATACTTACATCATGTGGGCTCACACACTCATACAGATAAAAATTTAAAAAATCTTCTTTAAAAAGTTATAATTGAACCTTTAATCCCAGCACTTGGGAGCCAGAGGCAGTCACATATCTGTGAGTCTGAGGCCAGCCTGATCTACAGAGTGAGTTCCAGGTCAGCCGAGGCTACACAGAGAAACCCTGTCCCGAAAGACAAAACGAAAAAAGAAAAGAAAAAAAGAACAAAAGCCGGGCAGTGGTGGTGCACACCTTTAATCCCAGCACTCAGGAGGCAGAGGCAGGTGGATCTCTGTGAGTTCGAGGCCAGCCTGGTCTACAGAGCGAGATGCAGGACAGGCACCAAAACTACACGGAGAAACCCTGTCTCAAAAAAACAGGAAAAACAAACAAACAAACAAACTAACAAGAAAGTGATGATGATTTCCATTGCCTGGAGACTGCTTCCCTTTCTATTCTCCTACTTTTAGAAGCAATATAAAAATCCTTAAACACAGCCCAAAAGTCATAGGAGTCTGGTCCTTAGCTCCGGTTTTAAAACCATTTTTTTTTTCCGAGACAGGGTTTCTCTGTGTAGCCCTAGCTGTCCTGGAGCTCTTTGTAGACCAGGCTAGCCCTGAACTCACAGAGATCTGCCTGCCTCTGCCTCCTGAGTGCTGGGATTAAAGGTGTGAGCACGACCACCCGGCTTATTTTTTATTTAATGTTTGCATTACGATGTGTGATGCATACACAGCCGTTCTCCGGCCCACACAGTCAACTATCTTGTGACGTCAACTACCTGGCCATGCTTGTGCATCTGCTGCACTCACCGTTTGCACTCCTCTCTGCCTAGGAGAAGGTCACCGTTCTCACCTCGGCAGCTTCCTCTCACTGCCGGTTGGTTTTGCCATCTCTGCTTTAGCTCTGGGTTTGGGGTCCGTTGGTTCACCTTTGATTTTGTGATAGGTCTTATGTATCCCAGTCTGGCCTTGAACCCTCTAGCTGAGAACAGCCTTGTCCTTTTCATTCTGC
>CABHPR010118101.1:0-11824 GCA_902168415.1 Peromyscus melanophrys
CTCCATCTCCACCAACACCTAAAGATTAGAAGGAGCCCCACATCTCCCACCAAAGCCCAGTTCTTCCAGGAGCAGCCGAGGAGCAGTGTGACAGAGTTCCCCTACAATGCTAGTAATCCTGAGGATGGACTGAACCCCAGTGGGCTTCTGCAGACCGGGCAGCTGCTGCTCATCCCCTTGTTCTCCCACACCCGGAGTATCAGGAAGTCCACACCAAGCAAGAGTCGGCCTGAGCCAACCAGGCCAGGGGCCTTCGGCTACTGTGAAAGCCTGGAGCACCCTGGAGGCTTAGAGGGGAGTGTGGGCTCCCACGGGGTCCCCAGGCCCTCAGAACATGGCACTCCTCCGCCTTTGCTGAGTGATCCAGCCGCCAGGGTTGACATCCATCTGGAGCATCTTCATTACCCACTTGTCACGCCGGGCACCTTCAATGAACTCTGTCAGAGACAGCTGGCCTGAGCAAGGATGGGAGAGATGGTCACAAGGGGAGGGAAGCCAGGCCTGGGCTCATGGGGAGGGTCTCTCCTAGTCTGGGCCCCCACCCTGCTATGAACCAGACTGAAACCTCGGATTCTAGTCCATAGCTTGTCAATTCTGAGTCCACAGGAGCCTCTTGTAACTCACAAGTTGTGTGTTTGTGTGTGTGTGTGTGCGCGTGCGTGCGCGCGCGCACACTCAGGCTCAAGCATGCATATGAAATCCAAAGGACAATTTCCAGTGTCATGCCTCAGGCACCAACTACTTTCTTTTTCTTTTTTTGAGACAGGGTATCACTGTGTAGCCCTGGCTGGCTTGGAATTCACTATGGAGACCAGCCTGGCCTTGAATTCACAGAGATCCTCCTGCCTCTGCCACTCACACCTTTAATTATTATTATTATTATTATTATTATTATTATTGTTATTATTATATTATATAAATATATGTTTGTGTATATATTTATATATAAACATATATGTCATGTGTGTATATATATATATTTATATGTGTGTGTGTGTGTGTGTGTATGTGTGTGTGTTTGGGCATACACACTCACCACAGTGTGAGTGTGAAGGTTAGGAACAACCTGCAGTGGCTGGTTGTCCCCTTCAACCAGGGATTTAATTCAGGTCACCAGGCTTGGTAACAAGCACCTTCATCCACAGAACCATCTCTCTAGCACGTTTTTATCTTCTAAAAAATATATTTATGCCTGGAGAGATGGCTCAGAGGTTAGGAGCACTGGCTGCTCTGCCAGAGGACCCAGCTTCAATTCCCAGCACCCACATGATGGCTCACACTTGTCTATAACTCCAGTTTCAGGGGGTCCACCACTCTCTTCTGGCCTCAGTGGGCTTTGCATGGACATGTTGCACAGACATATGTACAGGCAAACACTCATGTACATAGCACAAAATTAAAATAATTCTCCTTATTTTCATGTTCAGCCTTTACCGGGCACGCTCAGCAGAGTTGTACCCTGCAAATATGTGCTCTGGTGTTTTCGGTGCCCTTTGAGATTTCAGGTCAGCCTCTCCCCAGATCTCTCTTACCGTCTCCATTCTCGTCCACCAGGAGGAAGATCCTGTCCACGACCTCCTCAGGTGTGAGCAGCTGGCCCTGCTGCTCAAGGTCCAGCTCCACCCGGCAGGCTTTCTTCAGCTTGTAAATTGCCTGTCAGAGAGAAAGAGCTAGGCTCCTCTGACAGACCTCAGGGACCTGTGTCCCTTAGAGCCACCTCCCTAGCGCTGGCCTCCAGGCCGAGCATCTTCATATCACCTGACCCAGATGTCCTGGTTACTTTTTGTTCATCTGACACTAGGTAGAGTCATCAGGGAAGAGGGAATCTCAACGGAGAAAACACCTCCAGCAGGCCAGTCTATTGAGCACTTCAGCATCTTCTTGATTAATAATGGATGGGGGGGCCCAGCCCACTGTGGGCAATGCCACTCTGAAGCTCACTGGCCAGGCCACTTAGTGGAATCAGAGAGCTTTAAGAATGAAAGACTTTCTCAAAACAAACAAACAAATAAATAAAAAGTATAGGGGCTGGAGAGATGGTTCAGTGGTTAAGAACACTGGCTGCTTTTCCAGAGGACCTGGGCTGGATTGTCAGTACCCACATGATGGTTAACAAGCCCTTGTCACTCCAGTTTAGGGGATCTGACCCCCTCCTCTGGCTGGCTCCTGAGGGCACAGCACTAAAATGGTACACCACTGTACATGCAGGAAAAACATCCATACACATAAAATAGCAAAATATAAGTTTCTTAAAAAATATAACCACAAACACACACCACACATGCCGCCTGCCCCACAAAAAGAAACAATTTTGATTTTTGTTTTTGTGTTTTCAAGACAGGGTTTCTCTGTGTAGTTTTGGTGCTTGTCCTGGATCTTGCTCTGTAGACCAGGCTGGCCTCGAACTCACAGAGATCAGCTTGCCTCTGCCTCCTGAGTGCTGGGATTAAAGGCGTGCGCCATTACCGCCTGGCACAATTTTGATTTTTATTGACTTGTTTTTTATGTTAGTTGTTTGAGAATGTCAACTTGATTGGATTGAGAGACGCCTAGAAGATTTGTTAAGTACACCTCCACATAAGTGAGGTGTTTTCTAGAGCTAAGCAGATCTAAAAGGCTCTGAGGAATGAATGGCTTAACCCATTGATGGACATAAACCCTGAGGAGACTGTGGAAGGCAGGTCATGGAAGCCTAGAAGACGCAGCCTTTAGAGGGATGTCTTTACTGGTATCGCTAGCCCTGGTTACATGCTACGGTCACCGCGGTTTTCTGCCCAGGGTTGACGGACAGGAGACTGGAAGAGTGAAACCTCTGATCAGGAACCAAACCGGTCCTTCCTTTTTTAAATTCTTCCCTCCAATACTGTCCCAGCGGTGAGAGTTTTGACTCAGATTGTTCTCTCAGGCATGTGTCTCATTCTAGTCAAAGCTGGCGTGGGACTCACCATACTGGGCGCTCAGGCCTTGAACTCTCCATCTTCATGCTTAAGTCTCACGTGTGTTGAGATTGCAGCATGAGCTTTGTTTTCTACCCTATTCACTTCTTGTTTTTAACTTCTTTGGGTTTAATTGGCTTTTAATTTCTGTAGGTGGCTTCTTAGATCACTGGCATTCTTGTTTTCTTTTCTCAAGTTAAAATGTGTTATTATTATTATTGTGTATGTGTGTAATAGTGTGTGTGTCGGAGGGTATATTCTGTATACGTGAGCACATGTGTACCATGGTGGGCAAGTGGAGGACAGAGGACAGCTTCCAGGACTCTGTTCTCCCACTCTACCATATAGATCCCAGGATTGAACTTAAGTTGTTGTCAGGTTTGGTGGGAACCAAACAGCTGGGCCGGTTTTTTTTTTTGGTTTTGTTTGTTTGTTTGTTTGTTTTCCGAGACAGTGTTTCTCTGTGTAGCTTTGGAGCCTGTCCTGGAATTCACTCTGTAGACTAGGCTGGCCTCGAACTCACAGAGATCCGCCTGACTCTGCCTCCCCAGTGCTGGGATTAAAGGCGTGTGCCACCACCCAGCAGCTGGGCCACCTTGATGGCCCCAGATAACACATTGTAAATGATTTCATCCCTTCTACCCTGACTCAGTGCCAGGTGGCTTCCTGTTGAGCGGGCCACCTCACCCCAGAAGTGAGAAGGGGACAGGGGACACTCACAGGCAGATACTGACCTCCACAATGTCCAGTAGCTCCAGGCGGTCGATGCAGCCATTTCGGTCCTTGTCATAGATCTTGAAGGTCCACTTAAGCTTGTGCTCCAGGGTGCCCCTCAGCACGAGGTTCAGGGCTGCCACGTACTCCAGGAAGTCAATGGTGTTGTCCTGCATAGAGTGTGGGCAGTGCTGAGGCCCCAGATCCCCAGCCTCTCCTCCCCAGAGGGTGAGTCCCCGGACCCAGTGCTCCCTCTCCCCTGCACACCAGAGGCCTCTCTGTCACTGTACATGCTGTTCCTGGCCCTGGGACCCTGCTCATTCTCCGCCTCACCCTTCCATGCAGCTGGGATGGCAGGCCCATGCCACCAGGGCTAGAGAACTGTTCTTCACTTGTCCAGAGTTTTCAGTTTTCTATTCTTACATATTATCTCCCAACATAATCCAGTGTCCACACTGACCGCCATGCTTTAGGAGGCACATTCTGGCATAGCTCCTTCCTGGTGTAACCTCCCCCCCCTCTGAGGTCATAGAAACTCTGGGATGGACCATTTCTGGGACACCTCTGGCTGGGGTTAATCTCATCTGTGCATGGGTCAGCAACAGTTACCCACGGTAGCCTGAGATGGATGGAAACACCCATACCCTCAGCACAGGCTGGAGGCACCTGGGAGATTAACTTCCCTGGCTTGGCTGCAGGGTGCACTGGCCCTGCAGCTCTCACACAGGAAGTTCAAACTGGTGCCTGTGCTGGGGCCAGTCCAGACCACACAGTCTCGAAAGGTCAGCAAACAAACAGAAGGAATCCTGACTAGCAAAAGAGATGGCTTCAGCTACCCTTACATTTTTTTTGTAGATTTATATTTATTTTGTTTTACAAAACATTTGTATGAATGTTTTGCCTGCATGTGTATATGTATATCATGTGTGTGCCTGGTGCCCATGGAGGTCAGAAGAGGGCACTGGGTCACATGGAATGGTTGTGAGCCACCATGTGGGTGCTGGGAATCAAGCCTGGGTCCACTGAACTTCGAGCCATATCTCCAGCCTCCATCTTCCTTTTTCAAAACTCCATCCCCAGGCTACACTCAGGAGGGGTGTTGCAAGAGAGAGGAGGGGCAGAGATAGGAGGCTGAGGCAGGGGATCTCAAGTTTTAGGCCAGCCTGGGCTACCTAGTAAGACCCTGTTTCAAAACAAACAGGCTGGAGAGATGACTCAGTGGTTAAGAGTACTTGTCCTTGCAGTGGATTTAGGTTCAGTTCCCAGCATCCACAGGGCAGCTCACTACATCTACAACTCCGGTTCTGGAGAATCAGATGCCCTCTGACTTCGGTGGGCACCAGGTACAAGCAGCACTACATATCCAGACATGCAGTCAGAATGCTCATATACATAACATAGAATAGATCTCAGAATCACAACAAAAATCCCAGTCCCATAGGGAGGAGCACTGGGCCAGGAGTTAAGACGCCCGAGTGAGTGCTTGACCTTGGACAAACGGGCTTACTTTCTTGGGCTGGATGTGTTGGTGTGAAACAGGGTCTGTCTGTGTGGTCAGTGTTGGCCTCACACTAGCAATGCTTTCTAGAGCTGAATGGCAGCATACTCTGCCACACCTAGCTGTCAATGTGCCCCCTTTCACCCCAGTTTTCTCATCATTTAATTTAATTGGGACAAAAAAACCCACACCCCTCCTACAGCTTTGAGAAGAGGAGGTGGACCTGCGAGGTCGGAAGTTGGCTCTGTGCCCTGTGGGTGTCTCATGGCTGATCTCAACAGAAGATCATTGCATTGGAACTGCTGAGCCCACCCTCTGAGTGGGGCTAAGGGCCTTAGACCTCAAGTGGCATTCCCACCGAGTCAGCTTGGCACAAATTCTTCTGCATGATACTTTCTTCAGATCACCTGTGTGTCCCCTCAATTCAGGGAGCCAAAATAGTCTTTACTCCATACTACAGACTGCAGGGGCTCGGGCATGGTGGCGCACGCCTTTAATCCCAGCACTCAGGAGGCTGAGGCAGGTGGAACTCTGTGAGTTCGAGGCCAGTCTGGTCTATTGAAGAGTTCCAGGACAGTCAAGACTAGATAGTGAAACCCTGTCTCAAACAAAAATCAAAACAACACACCACAACAAAAAGGACCTCAGGACACTGAACTAGATAGATAACCTTTAAAAATCAAGTCCTTTTTTTTTTTCATGTAATTTTTTCTTTCTTTTTTTTTTTAAATAATTTACTTATTTTTATTTTAGGTACACTGGTATTTTGCTTGTATGTATGTCTGTGCGAGGGAGTCGGATCCCCTGGAACTGGAGTTACAGACAGTTGTGAGCTGCCATGCAGGTGCTGGGAACTGAACTTGGGTCCTCTGTAAGAGCAGCAAGTGCTCTTAACCACTGAGCCATGTCTCCAGTCCCTGAATTAAAACACATATTTGAAGCAAAGCTAGGGTCGAAGAGAATTTGATACAGATTTTACATACTAGGGTTGAGAGAGAGAAAGACAACTTGGGAAGAAAATAAGAGACACTAAGAACGTGGCTCTGGCTTCTCGAAGAACGGGAGCAATGGATTACATTAAGATTGGACCTGGGAGAAGGCTCAGTCCATAAAGTGGTCACCATGCAAGCATGAACTACACAAAAGGCTGAGCAGGGGGGTGGGGGTGGGGGTGGGGGTGGGGCCTAGGACACCAACTTCCCCACCACCCATAACTACAGTTCCAGGGGATCCACTGCCCTCTTCTGGTCACCACGGGCACTGCACACATGTGCACAAACCCTCACACAGTTTAAAATTCAGTAGAACTTTGAAAAGAAAGCACGGAGTGTAGTGGCATCTACTTGCTATTGCTGAGAGAGTGGATACAGGAGGATTTCTGGGCTTACTGACCAACCAGCTTATCCTTATCAGTGAGCTCCAGGCCAATGAGAGATGGTGTCACAAAAACAAGATGAATGCCTCCTAGGAAATGACACCTGAGATCCATCTCTGGCCTCCATATGCACACAAATGTACCTCCCGTCCGTAAACACGTGAATGCAAACACACATATATACAAATTTTAAAGCCCGATTACCACGTGTTTATTATGTAATTTAGTGTCTTTTAGCTGCTGGTGCCATTGGAGGGCTTAAAGAAACTGGAATTTGATTGGTACAATCCCCCGGGTCTTAAAGAGGTGAAGGGGGAGCTGGAGAGGAAACTCAGCAGTTAGAGAATTTAACTGGTTTATCAGAGGACTGGCGTTTTTTGTTTTTTGTTTTTTGTTTCTTTCTGGATCCCAGTACCCACATTGGGCAGCTCACAAACACCTGTAACTCTAGCTCTAAGGTATCTGATGCCCCTTTCTGGTATATGCACACACACACACACACACACACACACACACACACACACACACTAATCTTTTTTTTTTTAAGGGTTAAAAGGGACTTTGGGAACTACCCACCCACCTCCCAATCAGTGTGAAGCCCCCTCCCGCATCCACAACAGGGAAGAACCGAGCGGCCTCTGTCTGAAGGACCCTAGCAAGGGGCACTCTTCGTCTGTGCTAAGACGGCTTTGGGACATCTCAGTTCCCTGCATTAAGAGCAGCAGGGGCTCTACGGGGGTTGACAAACTGCCCTTTTGCTGCAGCTCCTGACTCAAAATGCACAGGGAAGGCCCAGGCTGTGTGCCAGTGACCTCGGCTCTCGGGGAGAGGCTGCCGAGAGCCGAGGAGAAGAAGGGGAGAGGGACACATGACGGGAGAGAGAGGAGTCGGGGGAAACGGCGGGACAGAAAGGGCGCAGGGCACGGAGGGTCTCCTCCGAGGGCACAAGGACGGGAAGGGCACCAGGTGCATTGGTCACGAGTCCCCTGCAGGGAGGGCTCCTTACCCCATTCTTGTCGAAGGCTCGGAACATGCCCTCCACATACTGGGTGGCCTCCTCATTGCCCGTGACCTTGAA
Source organism: Peromyscus melanophrys (assembly GCA_902168415.1). Lineage (NCBI taxonomy): Eukaryota > Metazoa > Chordata > Mammalia > Rodentia > Cricetidae > Peromyscus > Peromyscus melanophrys. The sequence goes on from CABHPR010118101.1 coordinate 7,602, forward strand.
GAAGCGCTTAAACTCGTGCATGAAGAGGGTCCCACTGGGGCACTCCACCACAAACTTCTTGTACCACTCCTGCAGCTCCGCCACGTCCATCTCCCCGGCAGCCTCCGCCTCCTCCCAGCTAAACTGCTGCCCCATCTCGGCTCGGCCGCGGCTGACCTTAGGCTCCGGCCGCTCGCCTCCGTCGCCTTGGATCGACCAGCACTTTCATTGTCTCGGGGAAACCGAACTTGACTGGTAGTGAAGGACCTCCAGAAGGGGGGCAGCCCGGGCCAGCTTAGCTGTGTAAGACCATTAGAAGATTCCCCGAAGTGTCTGACCTCCATATGGCTAAGCTCCCTCAGCCTCCCCCTCCACAGGTCCGGTGAGGGGCAGCAGGCTATGAGCATAAGAGCCCTGCGGGTTTTCTCGGTCCCACCAGTGTCTGCGGCTCCCTCACAGGCCACGTCTGAATCTGGAAGTTTTCATTTTCCAGCTTAAAGGACAAATGCTTCTCCCAGTCATCGTTCAAGCCCTGAACTCTTTCCCTCCCTCTCAAGCACTAACGACCGGCAGGATCTGGGAGTGTGGGGCTAAAGTATCTCTGAGTGTCTTATATTGAAGGCCACGTGAACCTCCTTTAGAAGCAGTTACATATTCACTCTGTTGACCAAGTACATGTTCATTACATACTAAATCGATTACATATTCATTGTGCGAGAGGCAGGCGGATCTTGAGTTCAAAGCCACTCTGGGCTACCCTGTTGACACAGGAAGTCACCCCCGTGTCAACAACAAAACCATCAAATTATATATTTATGCTATCTTTTAGATTTTATTTATTTTTTTGAGACAGGTTCTCACATTGTAGCTCTGGCTGTCCTAGAACTCACTATGTAAATCAGAATGGCCCTGACCTCACAGAGATCCACCTGCCTCTGCCCCAAGTGCTGGGATTAAAGATGTAGACTACCATGCTTGGCTGCATTTTATTTTTATTTTATGTGAATGGGTGTTTGTTTGTATATATGCACGTATGTATCACATGAATGCAGTGTTTCATAGAGGTTGGAAGGTGTCGGTTCCCCTAGATGTGGAGTTACATTTATTGTGAGCTACTACATTGGATCCTGGGAACTGAATCTGGGTCCTCTACAAGAGCAACAAGTGTTTTTAACCAGTGAGCCATCTCTCCAACCCTTGTGTTTCTTTTATAAAGATTTTTCTTATTTTAAAATTATGTGTACATGTGTGTGTGTTGTACATGTGTATATGTGTTATGTTCATGTGAGTGCAGTGCCCATGGAGGCCAGAAGAGGGCGTCAGATCCTCTGGAGTTGGAGTTAAAGGCAGTTTTGAACCACCCAACACAGGTGTCGATATCTGAACTCCGGTCTCTACAAGAGCAGCATAAGCTCTTAACCACTGAGCCATCCCTCCAGCCCACCAGAACCCATTCATTCATTCATTCATTCATTCATTCATTTATTTATTTATCCATCTATTTATTATTTATTTATTTATTAAAAAGGTTTTTTTTTCATTTTACATACCAATCCCAGTTCCCTCTCCCTCCCCTTCTCCTGCCCCCTCACTTCCCCCCATCCCACGCCCATCCACTCCTCAGATAGGGTAAGGCCTCCCTTGGGGAGTCAACAAAGTCTGGCATACTAAGTTGAGTCAGGATCAAGCACGCACGCGCACACACACACACACACACACACACACACACACACACACACACCCCGTGTCAAGGCTGAAACAACAACAAGGTATCCCACCCTAGGGAGTGTGTTCCAAAAGCCATTTCATGCACCCGGGATGAGTCCTGGTTCCACTGCCAGGGGCTCCCCAGACAGATCTAGCCACATAACTGTCACCCACATTCAGAGGGCCTAGCCGCACCTATTTTTTTAAGTGGCCATGGTAGTGCACACTTGCAGTTCCACCGTCGAAGGGAGGCTCATTCTGGAATTGATGATGTGCTCGGGCTGAAGCTCATCTCCAGCGATCTGCCAACTGACACCCCAGTTTCTCTGAGCCTCACCACTCAGCCCCAGTGTAGGAACTTCCGCTGTCTCCCTTTCACGGTCTAGTTTTCTCCCACATCCCACATTCCTCTGGGTCTGAGGCTAGTGCTCTCCTCATACCCCACTGTTCCTTCAATGGCTACTTTTCTCCCTCAGACTGTCTGTTCCAGGGCTGGAGAGATGGCGCAGCAGTTACGAGTCCTTCCTACTCTTCCAGAGAGACTGGGTTCGGCTCCCAATACCCACACTGAGCGTTCACAACTGCCTGTGATTCCAGTTCTAGGGGATCCAACGCCCTCTTCTGGCCTCTGCAGGTATCTGCATCCACATGGTGCACATACAGACCAGCACATGCACATAAATAAAAATAAAAATTTAAATGTCTGTCCCTTTGAGGCCATGTCCTGTTCTGTTTCACTCTTCCTTGTTACTGTCCTTCAAGAGTAATGTCACACTTGTCCCCAGGCGGCGTGTCCATGATTTCAACAGCCCCGTGGATGACTGACCATCCATCCACACTAGCTCACAAATCCTTGGCCTCCTTAGTTGTTTGTTGTTTATTTAGCTCATTAATTTGTGTCTGTGAGCACAGGCACATGTGTACCACACTGTGCATGTGGAGGTCAGAGGGCATTTCCAGGAATCTCCTTCTACCTTGTTGAGTCAAGGTCTCTCTCGTTTCTGCTGCTCTGCTTCCTACTCCTGTGAATGTCTAGATGATTCTCCTGTCTCTATCTCCCATCAAATGGTGTGAGTGCCAGGCTGCAGGTGCACAACACCACGTCCAGCTTTTCCTGTGGGTTCCAGAGACTGAACTCGAATCATCAGCAACTGGTACGTTTGCCTCCTGAGCTATCTTCCTGCCCTCCACCTGCTAAACAGTAAAAAGCATCACCCCCCCCCCCCCCCCCCCCTTCACCCGTGGTCCAAACAGTAGCAGCCTCTGGGAATTTGTTACGTACAGAATTTCCCAGGTGTCCACTCCTAGTGAGCTGACTCAGGCACCTTGGGGTGGGGCACAGCACTGTTCAGAAAGCCCTGCAGGGCTCCCGAACACAGCAGAGTTTGAAAGCACTGGGCCTTGCCCCAACCAGTTTCTCTGCTGTCTTTGAAAGTCAGCCATCTTGTTGATATTTCCTCCCCTTCCAGTTCATTTACATTAACTCCATCACTCCAGTAACTCACCAACAGGATGACACTTGCAGCCTGCCGATCCAGTGTTTTCACCCTCTGTCATGTCCTTTTCCTCACAGCTCAGCACGCTCTCAGTTCCCCACGTGGAACTCTGACCTCCCAGCTAACCCTCACCTGGCCGGGTTGGGTTCCCGCTGAAGCTGTCTCCTGCGGAACTCGACCTCCCCATCTAACCCTTGCCTGGCCCAGCCCTGCCTATGCACTAACCCGGCCTGCACCTAGGAGGCTAAGAGCCGCTGGAGCACCAGGCACAGTCTGCATCCTGTCGCCCTAGGCATGCATGCTTCCCCAGTGAAGTCACACCCCCTCAAGGTGACTGTCACTCTGCCCTCACACCCTCCGCTAATCCCGAGACCCTAACCCTCGCTTGAATTTGGTGTCTGTGGAGGGACCTGGGACGTGAAGATGGATGAGGACAGGGGCTGGAGTGTACAGTGCCATGTGAATGGGAAGCTGCAGGTTTAAAGCAAGAGAGCAGCGGGTACGACTCCCTCTCTAGAAGACACTGCTCTGAGAGTTGGGAGTGGTGGCCCAGGCCGTAATCCCAGCCCTTAGGAGGTTTAGACATGAGGGTTGGGAGTTCTGGGCCAGCCTGGGCTATATATAGCAAGGCTTTGCCTCAAGGGAAAAAGAAACGAACGGGGGCTGAAGAGCCGGTTCAGTGGTTAAGAGCACTTGCTGCTCTTACAGAGGACCCGGATTCAGTTCCTGGCACCCACATGGTGGCTCATGTCCACCTATGATTTCAGTTCCAGGGACTCCAACCCTCTCTTCGGGCCTCCTTGGGCACAGCATACATGTAGTGCATAGACATAAATGGAGACAAACATTTATACATGTAAAAGATAAACCTTCAAAAATTAATTATTATAAGAAGAAACAAATTGTATGTGGGCCTGTTGGCAGACTACAATTCCAGTTTAGGAGGCAGGCACAGAAAAATGTATGCTCGAGGCCTTAGTGAGACCCTTGTGAGAGAGAGAGAGAGAGAGAGAGAGAGAGAGAGAGAGAGAGAGAGAGAGC
>CABHPR010118102.1:0-35705 GCA_902168415.1 Peromyscus melanophrys
GGTATGAGTGCAAAGTCAGAGGAACATGAAACTTTGACTCCCCTGTCCCTTGGTCTTGCTTTCATTCCTTCTCAGCCCTAAATGCTGGAAGATACTACTGGACCCCATAACATCCCATTAGCATGGGGCACTGCCCGGATGTCCTGGCATACCAGGTTCTCATAAAATGATCCAACAAGATATAATGGATTTCTAAAGCTTAGAGACAGATGTTTCAGTGATTCTCCTGGTGACACAAGAAGAAATAAAAAAAGAAAAAGTAGGCACACTGAGAGTATGGACTCTAGAGCTAGGAAGCCTTGCTCTGGGTCCCAGGGTCTGTCTCTTTGTTTTTGCCTATTCTGCCTTGTCTTACTCCATCATAATGTGCTTGTGTGCAGTAGAGCTCAAGTCTTCCCACACTGGGCCAAGCCGAGGAAGACCAAGACAGAGAACCTGACAGCTCAGGAGCGTAGCTAGAGGTCAGTCTTTGTAGAGGGAGGCCTGCTCACCACATCTTCTGCCTTTGTCTTCACAGAAATTCTTTGCTCTTGATTTGCTTGGAGACCCCAGAGAGGTAAGGATCGCAGCTTTTCCGTTACAGGTGCTGAGTCTTAACACTTTTAAGCTCCAATTAACTATGAAGCCCAGAGTTCTCCTTGTGAAATGGTAGCTATGCTCTGCAGGCATGTTGCAGGGGCCCAGAGAAGGTAGTCACCTGCCAGAGTAATGTAGCCAGGAAAACCACAGGTAGTGCTGTTCTTCACAGTGAGTGTGCCCAACAAACAACTCAGTCTCCTGGGCTCTGGTGTCCCCTTCTCGTTTACCTTTCCTGCTCACAATATGGTCCTGTAAAAGGAGGGTACACTAGAACTTTCCACTGTCAAGGGGAGAAGATGTTTGGATAAGGATCTTAGGAGCTGTCATTGAGGAGCTCGGGACTGATGGATGCACTCAGCTGAAACTCCAACTTTGCCCTCCCACCTCGTCCTGCCCTCCCACCTCCTCGCAGCGGCCTTTGTCTTGTGAAACTTGCTACTTGTCTTGTGCAGTGTCTACAGTTCTGCCTTCACATCTTGCTTCCTCTTTGTCTGACTGCCAACTCCTGACAAAGTCTTCCTCTTCCCGAAGTCTCCTTGTCTGCTTATCCCGCCTAAACTGCCTGCCTGGCTACTGGCCATTCAGCACTCTATTTATCAACCAATCAGAGCAACACATTCACAGCATACAGAGCGACATTATCCATCACATAACTGATCTGAGTGCTTGTGATTTGCCAGCTATTGCGCAGAAAATGGGATCTGCCCTGTGACCCTCTCCCTAATGCTCTCGCTTATCTATACCCAAGTGTCTTGGCATTTCTGGGGATAGTCCTGCCCAGTAACACCTCTACCCCTTTCCGTGTGCCCTGCTAACTATTGAGAAATCCCATTCCTTCTTCACCTTTCAACACTCTTCATTACGGAAGTCCACTGCCAAGAACAAAAGCACCTGCTCCATTCACACTCTCTGCTCCTCTGCAGCCTCCCTTATTAGCCCTCTCTGCACTCTACACCTCTTCTAAGGCAGCAGTAGTTGCACCCAGAACCTGCTCTTTACTGTTAACTAGCATGGATTAGATTCTGGACTTTTGTGGTGGTCTATTTTGTTTTTTTTTTTTTTTTTTTTTTTGAACTGCACTCAGCAAGAGCTAACCAGTCATTCATTCATCTTTTCAGAGTGGGCATAGGTCCTTGAAACCATGATCTGAAGTCTAGGTATCTCCCAACTCCATCTGTTCTCTAAGGAGGGAAATACTGTGCTTGGAACATGGAGCTAGAAATATAGCACAAAAGAGTAGTACCATAATGACCCAACTGATAAAATAACTCTGCCATTGAAAATAATATCTAGTACTTATTGAACCTTTTCCAGGGACAAGTACTGTGCTAAACATTGCCTGTGTTCAATGATTTACTTCTTGTGAGTCCCACCATACCAGAGTTCTAGATCAGCCATTTAACCAAACCCATAACCAGCTTCCCAGCTGGTGACGTATAAACCAGTCTCCACTTAATGTTTCAAATACTTTTCATCAATGGTAAGACATAAGATTAAGATGTCTGTCAATGTAGTATGAGTCAATTCCAGTTTCTATGGCTCTCAGAAGACAACTTGGAGGTAAGGGGCTCTGGTCCTCAGGGAGTGAGAGCTCACATTTAAGTATAGACAGATGGGTGAAGTTGGTCTATCTTAATCCTGCATTCTGTACTTGTGGTTGAGCCATTTGTAACAATGTGTTTCTGAGTGCCCAAATAAACTGGAAGCACTTTGTGCCTGCTCATGGGTAGAGCAGTGAATGGCCAGGTCACATGATACCCAAATTCCATCTTAAATCAAAGCAGCGCACTGCTTCCCCATCTCCCTCACTCCTTTATTGTCCATTTACTGCATCATTTCCCTCACTTTGGTGCTGTCACTGATGTCTTGTTTAAAAGGGCTCCAGGGAATAGGGAAAGTGTAACTAAACACACCAGTGCTATAGTGTGTGTGTGTGTGTGTGTGTGTGTGTGTGTGTGTGTGTGTGTGTAGTGAGCATCCTTCCACTTTCAGGTACAGAACTATTGGGTATGAGTTTGGTGACAATGTCAGCAATACATTAGCTCCACAAGAAGAGACTTGTCTACAGGTAAGTGGGGCTGTCCTGCAAAGTGCTAATATGATACCTGCAATGTCTGATGGAGCTGCAAAAAGAGGAGAGAGAAGCTGAATCTGTGGGTTCTTGACACGAGGAAGAATATTAAAAACATGTAGTAGACAACACAGTTGTGAAAATGAAGCCAGAGAAATCTACATTTATGTTCCTCGAGGCACCTTTCCATGGCAATGCAGAGTGATCCGCTTCTTTAAACAGCGCTATGCTCCACAGTCCCCAGTGTTCTGAGTGCTGACATGGTGCCAGGAATAAGAATTCCACAAATGGGCTTCCATGGCAAGTTACAGTCAAAATGTATTAGATGTCTTCAAACATCTGTGAGAGCGCCAAGGAGATGGCTTAGAGGTTAAGAGCACTTGCTACTGTTGCAGGGACCTGAGTTTGGTTCCTAGCACCAGTGTTGGGAAGCTCACAGCCATCTGCCCCTTCTGGCCTCTGTGAGCATCTGCACTCACGTGCACATAACTAAAATTAAAATAAGTCTTTAAAAAGTATGTCAATGAATTGCATGTTTCTACTTAGATCCCATCTCTGTAGAACTTCATTATGTATATACAAATATTCCAGAATTTACCACCTCCCCATCACCTTACCAGAGACATCTGTAAGTCAGAGTTCTATCCCCTCAGAGAAACTTAGTCCCTTTAGGGGCCTTGAGCTTCTGTGGCCACTGCCCATGCTCACGTAGTTTGATAGTGAGTGCTTGACCAGCAGACAGACAACAAAGGAAACACAGGCGTTTGGTGAAGTAAATAGCCACATGCCATTTTGTTCCCCAGAGCTACCCCTTCCTGACCACTGTGATTGATGGAGTGCTTCTGCCAAAGGCACCGGAAGAGATCCTGGCTGAGAAGAATTTCAACACTGTGCCCTACATCGTGGGGATCAACAAGCAAGAGTTTGGCTGGTTTATTCCCACGGTGAGAAAGTAGCAGCCTCCCAGGATTAACCCCAGGACCCCTCATCACCTGCGACCAGGACTTCTTCCTTTTCCGAACGTCTCTTTGAATCCAAGGAAGCTGTTCCCATTGTCACAAGTGGACATTTCCATGGAAACGTTCTCCAAGATGGTCCAACTGTGACCTGGGAAGTGCAGCCCTAGGAGCTCCTCTCCCCACATTCTTTGCCTTTCCCTAAAGAATCCTGAAAAGCTCCTGGTGAGAGATCTGTAGTGATGAGAACTGTCCAGATTGCTCTTGATCTTAGCCCCAAGGCCAAGAAGTGATGGACTAAGGCCAGGGAAGACTGGTTTAACATAAGTGAAAATTGGCATCCCAAAGGAAAATGGGTTTTTCTTGTGTTAAAAACAAAGAAAAATACACATTCAAGTACAATATATAGGGTTCATTTCATAGTATAAGTGCGCTAGAGAAGAGATCAAGCACAAAGTTAACTCTGATCCCTGGCACCAATAGTGGGAGAGGTTTCAAGGCTGTGATGTCCTCAAAGAGCCACTGTAATAGGAAGGGTGAGTCAGTGTGGCCAGATTCAGAAGTGTTAGTCCACACTCCTCTACAGGAGAAACATCCTTCTCCTCACAGCAAGATTCGGAGCTGGAAGTTGACGTTGAGTGCTTACCGAAGTTAAGGCTGATTCCTTCCAGAAAGACTGGCAAAGAGAACAAGTACGCTCTCCCCAAATGTTTTTACTTCATAGAAATTTCAAAAATCATAGCAAATCACTCCCTGGTCCTTGAGGTAAAGCTTTTTGTTGAGGCATTAATATCTCAAGGAGCATCATAACATTTTTTAACTGAAAGCTTTCTACAGTAGCTGCTTTAGCAGAGGTCAGGGGCAGTCTGCACAACCCAGGTTTTCTCCCAGCAGCACTAAGTTTCCCAGGTAAGTATGGCATGGGGATAGGTCATGCCTCTACAGCCATGCTGATGTTAAGTTGTCTCTGGCTGCAGAGGTTTGTACACATCAACACATGATAAGATTTCTGCAACTCTCAATACAGAAGGTTTTCAGAGATTAGCAAATGATAGTCATAATAGTTGCTTGTGGATTTGGTGGTGGGATGTCTTGTGCCCTCTGTCCCTGAGTTTATTCAACTTCTACATACCTGGTCTTAATGTTCCCTCACTGCACAGAGGATCTTTGTGTATATTCCAGCTTGATAAACAAATAGACACTCATACACACCCAAACACACATACACTTACACACACATTCACACACTAGACAGGCACGTACATGAACACACAATCAGCTTCTGCTAAACATGTTTTTAATCTCTTTTGTGTTCTTTCATTTTCTGGATAAATCCACCAAATTAACTATTATTGTCTAATTCATCAAAACCCATGCATATCAAGGCCTGTGAACACCTTCACTCTGCATCAGTTTGATTGACTTGTCAGCTTGTTTGGTTATTCCCATCAATTCTGAACAATTTACAAACGACTAACCATTTCTTTAACAGATGATGGGCTATCCACTCTCTGAAGGCAAACTGGACCAGAAGACAGCCACATCCCTCCTATGGAAGTCTTACCCACTCACTGTAAGTACAGGTGGAATCATGGGGAAATGTTGAGATTCAAGGAAGGGCTGGGAGCTTGCCCTGAGTCACAGGCCAATTAAATGGTAGGAGAAAGGCAATTGGAATCTGGAGTTTGCACCCCAGAGTAAGGATTAGCACAGCACTGGAGAATGTCATTGTCAACAGAAGTCTTCTCAATGGGCTGGAAAAATCACATTGCTCATTGGTGGGGGTGGGCTCTTTCTTGATTTATTTCAGAATCTCTCTAAGGAACTGACTCCAGTGGCCACTGAGAAATATTTGGGAGGATCAGACTGCCCTAACAAAAAGAAAAAGCTCTTTTTAGACATGATGGGAGATGTTTTATTTACTGTGCCATCTGTGATTGTGGCCCGCTATCATAGAGGTAAGTCCCTGGGGCTGGACAAAAGAGGGACACTGACTCCCAAGGTAGTCAGATGTGGAAACTGCTGAGGGTCAGGACTCAGAGGCTCATTCCATATGGCCCAGAGGTGGTGTAGGGTATGTTCTACATTGTTTTCTATTACATGAATCTCTGAAACAGGGCACAAATGCAAGTAGTCAATTTGGAAGTCAATCTCAGTAAACACTCCTAGGGAGGTGAGGATATGATACTGGAAAGAGGCCAGTCAGTGGTCCACTGCCAAGCATGTGTCTACTGTGGATGGATGGAGTGGAAAGTTCTTAGAATCACACAGAGGACACATCTCAGGGTTATCCCATCTGAGTATTGAAGGAGCTAGTCATAGCCATCAGCACACACTTGCCATTGGTAAAAAGCTATTTCAGTGCTGTGGGATGTCTTTTTGTACACTGTGAGTATGTGTTGCTTTGATTGGTTGATAATAAAGCTGCATTGGCCTATGACGGAGCAGGATAAGGTTAGGCGGTACATTTGAACTTATGTGATGATGTGAGCTGTGTATAGAGATAAAGTGTAAACACTTGGAAAGTTTGGCATAGTCTGCAGAGAAACTGAACCAGTAGGATATAAATAACTGATAGACAGACAGATGAGAGGGGATGTATTGGGAGAATTGACTTGTGGGATTATTAAGGCCAAGAAGTCTGAGGCCAGAACAGATCAGAGACCCTAGGGTTCTGGCAAAGTGACAACAAGGTGGAAAGCCTCAGGGCCAGAGAAGCCAGTGGTGTGCTTCTTGGTCTAATCGAGTTCAGAGGCCTTTGAAGACCCCTGATGTAAGTCTCAAAGTCCAAATGTGAGCATCCTGGAGTCCTTGGCAGGAGTTCAGGGGTAGGAAAAGAAGCTCCAGGAGAGAGAACATTACCTTCTCTCTGCTTTCTTCTCTGCGACGCCCAGCAGGTCAGAGGACACGTGTCCTCACTAAGGGTAGACCTTCCCCATTAGTGTACCAACTCATATTCCAGTCTCCCCTCCTGCTCACACCCAGAAATAATGCTTTATGGTTTTTAATAGGCCTTAATCCACTCAAACTGATACCTAAAAGTAACCTTCAGAGAACCTGTTCAAGGTCAGAGGTTGCTGTAGGGTATCTTGTTCACAGGAGTAGGGCTGGAGAAAAAGTAGAAGGAGCCACATAGTATCAAAGGCTAGACAGGACCCAAAGTGCAGAGGAAGAGGGCGCTAGGACATGAGGGGAGGTGGTCTACAGATGATTGATATTCTTGCCTACCCTTTGTGGGTAGATTGAGGCTGAAGTGGGTCTTCTCTGGGACTTTCCAACACTGTCCCAAGGCTGTGCAATGCAAATAAGGTATGATGTTATGAATGCATGAGCCCACCTAAAAGTGGGATGCGCTCTTCCAGGCACCATTTGGGGAGCCTCACAGGACCCTTTCTTGTTACCAGCTCATTTGCTTCATTTCAAGGAATAGTCCAGGAAATGTTTCTCTAGTTTAGACTTCCCTTTCTAACCACTCAGTTTTTCTTTTTAATTCAGGACTTTATAAACATGATATACACTGGTGTCTTAGGGTTGCTGTGGCTGTGATGAAACACGATGACCAAACACAAGTTGAAGAGGGGAAGGGTTTATTTGACTTCCACTTCCACATCACAGTCCATCACTGAAGGAACAGGAACTCAAACAGGGGAGGAACTTAGAGGCAGGAGCTGATACAGAGGCCGTGGGGTGGTGCAGATTACTGGCTTGCTCCTCATGGCTTGCTTATCCGACTTTCTTATAGAATCCAGGACCACTAGCCCAGAGATGGCAGCACCCACACTGGGCTTTGCCCTACCCTATCAGCCACTAATTTAGAAAATACCCTACAGACAGATTTTATGGAGGTATTTTCTCAGTAAAGATTCCCTCCTTTCACATAACTTTAGCTTGTGTCAAGTTGACATAAAACTAGCCAGCACAACTAGCTACAACAAATGTCTTGGATAATATTGTCCCAGTTTTATATACAGAAGGATATATGCTAAAACATCAAGGGACTGCCAGTGGTGAAAGTATGAGGAAATTTTTTTTCTATATTTTTCACGATTCTTATTGAACACAAGCAAGGGAAAGGAGACAGATTTTTCCCTGATTTGGAGCCTTATCCTTCTCCTCTAGAGTCCCTCACTCCTCTGTGGGCATCTATGCCCTACCGTGACCACTGGTACCGAGGTCCCTGGGATGCATGGCTTAGTACGTAGCAGAAGTAATTAGCTGATCCAATGATCCAGTGGACAGGAGCCATGGTGCCGTGGGCTTAGACATGATGTCTTTGCTGGTGAGAGAGGAAGACAAAGGAGAGAGACAAACTCACTTTCCTCTCACACCTGAAGACCTTAACACTCCCAGCCAAGCATGCTCAAATAAGAATCCCAAGTTCCACGGATTCATGACGCCTAAGAGACAGAGTGCTCACTCTCTTCACAGACTCGCATTCAAATGGCCTCGTGGTCAGGCAGGTGGCTTGGATTTGCATCACTCCTTTCTGGATGACTGAGGAAAACACTAGAGATGCTCAAAACCAGGCTGACAGAAGATGCCTACCAGGTGCAGAGCTGCTCAGAGTGAAGGAGTACAGGATATCGTCACTGAAATGCATCCAGGCACACACTGCCTGCACTGTATTCACTCAGCCTGCATTCAGTAAAAGTCCTGTTCAAATCCCAGTTCTGCTCAACCATCAGCCTCAAGCAAGCCCTAAGGATCCCCTAAAGCTCTATTTCTCTCCTAGCTGTGCATGTGGGGGTGAGAGGAGGGTTCCTGCACAGGAACATTATATCACCCATGTGTGTCTGGTAACATGCACTGTACATGAATCCATGTCTTCTCAGATGCTGGAGCCCCCACCTACATGTATGAATTTACGTATCGTCCAAGCTTCGTGTCTGACATGAGACCCAAGACGGTGATAGCAGACCATGGTGATGACGTTTACTCTGTTTGGGGGACACCATTTTTAAAAGGTAATGGCTCTCTGTTGGCTTGAACTTCAAGTTAGGAGCCTTGGGTTCTAGTCCTGGTTTGGTGGTCTTAAACAAGTGTCTCTTTAAACTTTTCTGTGGCAAAATGCCTGAACGAAGCAGCTTCAGGAGAAAGGCTTTATTCCCACTTATGGTTTCAAAGGGCCACAGTCCACCATAGTGAGGAAAGCACGGTGGTGGCAGGGGCCTGGCATTGGCTGGTGACATGGCAGTGGGAGTTAAGAAGCAGAGAGGGACTAGGGAGTGGAGCCAGCTATAAACCTCAAGGCTCACCCCAGTGTCCTACTTGTTACAAGTCTCTACATCCTAAAAGCTCCCCAGCCTTCTCAAACAGTGCCGTGAGTTGGGGACCTAGTGTTCCAATGCACAAGCCTACCGAGGACATTTCACATCCAAACTACAACAAAGACAGAGCTATCTCAAGCAGTTTCCACTGTTTCTCTTCCTCTCTGATCCTAACCTGTGATATCAGTAGGTTAAGTAGAGTGCCATCTGTAGGGATCTGCCTCAGGCAAGAATACCACTATTTGATTTTCTAATTGCAGGAGCCTATAGAATTCGAGGGAAGAGAGAGTTAATGCTGGTGTTAAGCTTGGGAAGGGTCTAATATATGTATTTCCATATCTCTGCCTATATGTCAAAATATCAAAGTTTATAAATTTTAATAACATAATATTTAAAGAAAACTTCTCACAAATATCTTCAGCACTTTGGTGTCCAGCGTGTGTAGGTGCCCTGTGACTCACATCATGGCTATTCATAGCACGCCAGTGCCTCTGAGTGTCTCCTACTTTGGTGACCCCTTAGAACACTAATAGTTTTAGAATAGTTCAGAATCTATGCGAATGAGAGAAGTTCCAAGTGAGCAACCTGGGAGCCAAGGGAGACTCTGGGATTTAGCACTGTAGCCTTGAGTAGGGAGGGAAGAGCAGGTCACCATGAGAAACAAAGGCAGCTCATGGACAGACTACATGTCCATTTGTGAAACCTAGACTAGTCACTTCCAGACTTAAATAGAACACTCAGCCTAACTGTTCTACAAATGAGGATTCCGACGCAGCAGGTGTATGGTAAAAGTGAAGACTACATTTCTAAACACCCCAGCCTATGCTGACACTGCCCACGCCCTGTACCATGATCAGGAAAGGACTCCTGTCTTCTTCCCCACAGAGGGTGCCTCGGAGGAGGAGATCAACCTCAGCAAGATGATGATGAAGTTTTGGGGCCATTTTGCTCGAAATGGGTGAGGCTGGTGAAAAAGATGGAGTGGGTATGGAGGGTGATGTGGGGTTCTGGGGAGACTCCCAATGGGAAGGGGTAGTTTCTAAAATCTGAGTGACCAAAGTAGTGGCCATAGTGTTCTGACAGCGAGAACACCCTAAGAAAGGCTGGGCTGCCCCCGGAAGATGGGAGGAGTCTCTGGTACTCTAGGACCTCTTGGCGGTGATATGCCAAGGAATTCTCATAACCCTCAGAGAAATGTGAGGACCACATAGCAGCTTTAAGGGCCTTTGTTTGATTCTGTTCCCAGGAACCCCAATGGAGAAGGACTGCCACACTGGCCAGAATATGACCAGGAGGAAGGCTACCTGCAGATTGGAGACACCACTCAGCAAGCCCAGAAGCTGAAAGACAAGGAAGTGGCTTTCTGGACTGAGCTCCGAGCTATGGCAGTGGAGAAGCCATCCAAAAGAGACACGGAGAAATGAATAGGAAGCAGTGTAGCCCTAGAAGCCTTTAACAGCCACAGCAAGGCTGTTCCATAGAAGGTGTTTGTAATTCAAAGAGCTTTCTCATCACTGAGGCTGGAGAACTGTGTGTTGTGAGTGGGCAGAAGCCAGGAAAGAGAAATGTTCATTTTCAATTTGTAAAATAAATGAAATGGTTTTTTTGTGGGGGGAACCAAATCAGTGTCTGTGTCTTGAACTACAGATGAACCCATCCTCCTCAGATAGAGCAAGGTGAAGAGAGAGGTCACCATCAGCAGGGAGACTGCCCCTGTGGGAATAGGTTGGCCTGTGCTGAATCCCAGCATGCTTGGAGGTGCTAATGGGTACTTTGGACATAGTTAGCACTGAAAAACAGAACATTGGAAAGGGGTATGACAGAATGACAATATACATGTGTTATGGGAAGACCTCAGTTTCCTCTAGTGTAGCTGAAGTTTTCCTGGTCCTGCCTGGCCCACGGTCAGGACAAATCTCTCTCACCCACCAGTCCCACAGCCAAGTAAACACACAGAGACTTATATTAGTTATAAACTGTATGGCCATGGCAGGCTTCTTGCTATCTAGTTCTTCTATCTTAAATTAATCCATTTCTATTATTCTATACCTTGCCACGTGGCTTGTGGCTTACTGGTATCTTTACATGTTGCTTGTCATGGTGGCGGCTGGCAGCATCTTCTGACTCAGCCTTCCACTTCCCAGAATTCTCCTCTCTCCTTGTCCCGACTATACTTCCTGCCTGGCTACTGGCCAATCAGTGTTTTATTTATTAACCAATCAGAGCAACACATTTAACATACAGAACATCCCACAGCACTCTAGTCTTGACCTCAGCGCCAATCTCTGTTCTCATGTTCCCCAGTGAGATTAAGTCAGACAAGACATGGTAGTAGATCATGTAGTCAAGAGTTTAATTACAACAAAGAAACAAAAATGTACTCTTTAGGAAAATTGTGAGTTGAGCTAATCAACAATGACCCCAATCCCAGCAGACAGAGGGCTTATATCTCCACTCTGTCCACTTCTCCTCCTCTTGCTTCCTCTAGAGTGGGCACTTCCAGGAAGAAGGTGGTTTCTCCTTGGAAGCTCATTTTACCAGAATTCAGTCTGTAAATATATAAGACAGAAGAGTATGTATGGAGACTTAGAGTTCATTCGGGTACAGGCTACAGTGCTCAGCCCATGGTTCCCTAGTGAGGAAGTCACTGATTCAGCCAGAGACCATGACCATCTATTGTTCTTCACGTTCTATTCTTGAGGGACCCTGAACTCATCTGTCCTGAGTGACCAGGTGACCACTACCATTACCTTTATAACTTATTTTAAGGTCTTGAGAAAGGCCCCTATAGTCCTTTATGTGCTACTTTAGGGACCTTTGTTAAGTCCCTGCCAGAGCTAACCTCCTGCCTAAGAAGAGTAAGCTAGAGAGATGCTGTGGTGACTATGGCACCCTTGCTTTGGTTCCATGACCCTTCCATAGTTCCTCAGTCCCTTCCTGAACACAGCCCTGAAGGCTATTTCTTCTAAAATTTCTGAAACTTTCTGTATCTGGAATAACTTCCTATCCAAGCACTGACCACTGCTGTAGTTTCCTAAAGTATAATTCCAAAAGGATCTCAAGAAAAATCTGAGGAGAGACTTCTGGATTCTCTGGGATAGGTTCACTCCCAGGAGCCTCACTCTATCCTAACAGCACAAAAAGCTGTATTACCACCCTAATCAGAACCTCCTTCACTGAAGGGCTGAAGTTGCAGGGTCAGTGATTACCCAGAAGTCAAAGGGAGGACAGACACTCTGGAGGACAGATGGAATGCTTTACATTCCCACTATGGGGTAGAATATGGGATTCATCATGCTAGGGATAGGGCTGTATATAGAATCTCTTTTATGAGTTCTTGGTGTTGTAGATAAAGGAACTTAAAACTAGGCACAGAAGGGAACTTGAAAACAGTTAATAGGAGCCAGAGAGGTGGGTGGTTGGGGCGAAATATAAATCCTTGAGCAACACCACATCCCAGGAATCATAGAACCCCAAGACCTTAAACATATTCAGCTATCTCAAAGCTATTCAAACCCTGATCATCTGCTTCTTTATTAGTCATGAATTCTTAAACCATTGCCCATAAGTGATTCACTCAACCATTAATCCTACTTCCTTCCCCAGGAGACTAGGCCATGGAGCCCTAAATCCCACCCTCTAATCCTGTCTTTGTCTGTAAATCATACTAAACACTACAAAAATATAGTGTCTTGGGGTTTCTGTTGCTGCAATGAAACACCATAACCAAAAAGCAAGTTGGGGAGGAGATTTATTTGGCTTACACTTCCATATTACTGTTCATCATCAAGGAAGTCAAGACAGGAACTCAAACAGGGCAGGAACCTGGAGCAGGAGGTGATATAGGGGCCATGTAGGAGTGCTGCTGACTGGCTTACTCTCCATGGCTTGCTCAGCCTTCTTTCTTATAGAACCCAGGACCACTTGCTCGGGGATGGTACAACCCACAATGGGCTGGGCTCTCCCACATCAATTACTAATGAAAAATGCTCTACAGACAGATCTTGTGGAGGCAGTTTCTCAATTGAGGTTCCCTTCTTTCAGATAACTCTAGCTTATGTCAAATTGACATAAAACTAGTCAGCACACATAGCTCTAGTGATTAAGTTTTATACCATAAATTAGGAATAGTCAGGAACTACAATATCATAGAACCACAGATCCAAGGAAGAGTTGACATCTTAGAGATTCTTCTCCATAGACCTTTATTGGGTGGATATTCATGAAAGAAACTAGAGAAAACCTGCCTCCAGGGTGTAGGCATGAAGCCCATGACAATCCTTCTCCCTTGAAGAAGAAAACCTTTCAACCATCTTGTAGAGAGCGACACTCCAACCCTATTACTCTTAGTGTGAAAGAGAGAACTGTCCTGGGTCAAGGTCATTAGAGATATTTCAATGTTGTAGAGGGGTACGGTCCCTGAGAGGGTCCTGTCTCCAAGGCCCTTCTAAGGTTGAAGTTGGACCAGACAATAAAAATTGATGCTACCACTGAGTAAGTAGATAGTGTGAAAGGCAGATGCACAGGCCAGCCTGAAGTTGAAGGTGGAGCAATGCGTTAAGAAAACCCTTCAGAAACCAGCCCTCATACAAGCACACTAAAACACACAGAGCATGGGGCGATACTAGAAAATGTGAATCAACTTGCACTTCAGATACCCAAGGCAATAGGGATAAAGTACACACAGCACACACGCACATGCACATACAGTCAGCTGAGCAGAGGTGTCGGGGAGGGGGTCCTCTGCAAATGCCACAGCCAGCAATGTAACAATCCAAGTGAGACAAGAAGGAAATCCAGCTCAACACAACTCAGTAGCTGGTGTTGGTTCAAACTTCTCGAGTCTGACACTGGAAAGTTTATTTTAGGCATGTTTAAGTATAACCCGGAAAAAAAAAGTTTCTTAGTATAACTAATTCCATGTGTACAATGGGGCATAATTACATTGAAACTCTTCTCAAAGTGCATGTCACTTCTTTCATGAAGATGGGGTCTAAAGATAGGCTACATGTGTTATCTTACAGGTCTAGGGGAGGATCTGGTGTGGTCTCTGTCATGCAACTGGCACAGAGGTCATCTAGACTGCTAGCCAACCCTGGTCCTGGTTGTGGGAGCTTGAGAGAGCTGTTGGCCATACAGATAGTTCAAAGGTCACCTAGACTATTAGCCACCCGGTCCTGGTTTAGGGGAACTTGGGGGAAGTCAGGTATGGCCTGGCCTTACAAACAGTACAGGGGTTACCTAGGCTATTAGCCACCTCCATTCCCAGCCTTCTTGGGGGAAAATAGATTATACATCTTTTTTCTATGTCTTTTCTAAGTCAGTCCTATGTGTTTAGCATTCCTGGTTTCCCTAGTTCTATCTGTGAGTTCAAGGGCCTTTGTCCTCCCAAGAAGGCATGTCTGTTTCCATTCATACAGGCTGAGCCCATTTCCACACTCCTAAACATGATGCAAAACATTTAATGCAACGTTGAGAACCTGGAAAAGCAAGAAAGCACTCATTAACAAGAGACAAATTAAGCATCAGAAGCAAATGCAGGGTGGACCTCACCACTGTCGGAACTAGGGCCTGGGGCTGGAGGATTGAAAGGATTATTTGAAAAGCTTATGTGGACAGGTGATAGTGAAAGCAGCCAGAGGAAAGGGCTGGAAACGCAGAGTACCAAAGAAGGGGTTGTGGCAAATTCCTTTTATTTAATTCCGCGCATGAATTATTTACTTGCATCATTTCCACTCCTCTCTCCTTCCCCTCTGTGTCTTCTCACGCCTCCTCCCTCTCAAGTTCATGACTTCTTCTTTAATTACTATTGTTACAGATATGTGTCCTGGCTAGTTTTATGTCAGCTTGACACAGACTAGAGTCATCTGGGAGGAGGGACCCTCAACTGAGAAAGTGACTTCCTAAGACCAGGCTGTGGGCAGGCCTGTAACACATTTTCTTAAGTAGCTATCGAGAGAAGAGGGCCCAGCTCATTGTGGGTGATGCCACCCCTGGGCTAGTTTCCACAAGAAATTCTACTGCTGAACAAGCCATAAGAAGCAAGCCAGTAGGCAGCACTCCTCCACGGCCACCTTCAACTTCAGCTCCTGGCTCCAGGTTTCTGCCCCATCTGAAGTCCTGTCCTGACTTCCTTTGATAAGGAGTGCTCTGGAATCATAGGCAAAATAAACAAAACAAACTCTTTCCTCTCCAACTTGCTTTTGGTCATGGTGCTTCATCACAATAATAATAACCCTGATTAAGGTAATATGTATGTATATATTAATATTATAATCTAAAACCCACTGGGCTCTTTTAGTGTTGTTCTTACATATATGTGTTTAGGACTGACCATTTGATATTAGATAACCTGTCAGGGGCCTTTTCCCTGCAGAAAACTGATTCTCTCTCAACAGAGAGCTATACTTAGCTGTGGATATAAAGATACATGTTTAGAATACAGTCAGAAATTATATTGGTTTAAGAAAATGGCAACAGTGGGCTCTTCTCTGGGGTCTAATGACCTCTCCAGTCACGGGTAGTTGGCCAAGTTTGCAGAACCAGACATGAATTCCCTCCTATTTAGTGGGCCTTAAGTCCAATGAGACAGCTGTTGGTTACTTCCCAAGATATAAGTTTTTACATTGCACTTTGGGGCTATCTTTCTGGACCAGTTATTGCTGTGGTTCATAGATGGCTGGGTAGGACTACTGATTGTTTTTCTCCCTTGGTAGCTTGCACAGCTCCTTCAGACCCTGTGAGCATTAAGGGGATACTAGGGAGGGAGCTTCGGGGTCAGATCCAGCTCAGTGCTTCCAAGTCTTATGTCCAAAATGTCCCCAGCAATAGGATCTTACCCTCAGCTACTGGGAGGAAATAAGGGCAATGGCAATAGCCTATGTTGTTTTAGGAATCTCTTGGAACACCTCTCCAAGACTAACACCTAGAAGGGTTCCCATGCTCAGCACTGGGGTTTTAAACAGTCTATGGCTTTTGTGGGGGATCATTAAAATATTGAATATGATATAGATTAAATGAATTACATCTAGTATAACATATTAAATGCAATTACACTTAATAGATGTATGATATGTGTTTAAGTAAGCTTATAAAACAATGTTGCCCCGTGGCCTTTTCAAAATCCTTACTACATTAGCTCCCTCCTTCCTCCTCCCTTTGTATCATCTCCCCTCCCCTTGATTTTTCCCTTTTCCCCTTCATAGCACATTTATCCTACTACCCCTCCCTCTAGAGGTCCCCCTCCCCCGTGGCCCCTTGCTGCTTTTTCTGGCTTCTGAAGTTACTCCCAGAAACTCCAGGTTAAATACTCACCACTAAAGACTTGGAGCTGGGACCTACAAATAAGAGAGGACATGTGACGTTCACCTTTCTGGGTCTGGGTTGCTTCACTCAGTATTTTCCAGTTCCATCCATTTGCCTGAAAATGTCATTATTCTCACTGTTGTGTAGTATTTCACTGTGTGTCTGTAGCATAGCTTCATTGTCCATTTATCAGTTGAAGGGCATTTACGGTGTTTCCATTTCCTAGCTACTGTGACTAGAGCAACCACAGACATGGCTGAGTAAGTGTCCGTGGAATAGGATGCTGAGTCCTCTGGATATGTGCCAGGGACTGGCATAGCTGGGTCATTAGGTAGACCTGTTTTTAACTTTTTGAGAGTTCTCCACAATGATTTCCATAGCGGCTGCACCTGTCTGCCTTCACCCACCAGCAGTGAATAAGGGTTCTCACTTCCCCACGTTCTCACTAGCACTTACTGTCCATTGTTTCCTTGATCTTAGCCATTCTCACTGGGGTAAGACCAAACAACCAGACAGTTTTCATTTGCATTTCTCTGATTGCTAAGGATATTGAACACTTTCTTAAAAAGATATTTCTTAGCCAATTTTGATTCTCTTGGGAACTCTCTGTTTGGATCCATGGCCCTTTTTAAAATGGTCATTTGTTTTCTTAATCCTTTGGGTTTTTTTTTTAGTTCTTTGTATATTCTAGACATTAGTCATCTATGTACAGTTGGTGAAGAGTCTTGCAGACTCTATGCATTTCCTTTGCACTAGACTGACTCTTCTTTGCTATACAAAAGCTGTTTAGTTTTATGAGGTCTCATCTGTCAATTGTTGTCATTAGTTCCTGAGTGGAGGGAATCCTATTCAGAAAGTCCTTCCTGAACCCGTATCATGGAGGATACTTATGACAGATTTGTATTGTGAGTAAAAGTTCCTAGAAAGAACCACAGCTTACACTGAGCCTTCTACAATACTGATTGACAGATAAGAACTTCAGTGATGTGGAGAGGTTGGAATGTTACAAGTCCAGAGCCAAGTTATCTTGGGCCAAACTTTAGACTCCCTTGATTTATTTATTACCCCCTCTGTATGTGGCTTAACATCTTTTGGGGCCATTTGGTAAACCCTTTAGAATACAGCAACAGAACCCTAGTTTCCACCAACTAAGAAGCTAAAGGTATACATGGTCAGGTCATGTCTGAGACCTATAACTGAGATTTTTCCTTTATGCTGTAACTCACTGATGTTTCCACCAAATGTATCTTTAAACTGCCTTGGCATGTGAACTCACAGAGGCTGTGACAGCATGCACAACACCCCTACAACACTACAAAATCCCAGCACAGTGAAGGGGAGGTGGGTACAAAGGCACACTACTAAGTAAGACGCTATTTGAAATTAATTGATAGCTACTGGGAGAAGAAAAATTAATTTTCTTCAATGGAGTGTCACTGTGTTTATCAACCACACTCCAGGACAGGTCTCATACTCGGAAGTAGTTGGCCAGCACCAACAGGGACTCATGATTCTTTTGTGTGTGCTTTTGTTGTTGTTGTGGTGGTGGTTTGGGTTTTGTTGTTTTGTTTTATTTGTTTTTGGGAGGTTGTGTGTATATTTTGTTTTGTTTTGTTTCCTTTGTCTTTTGGTTTGGTTTGGTTTGGTAGTTTTCCAGAAAGAAAGAGAAAACATGAAGATGCAGAGGTAGGGAAGTGGGAAGAATATGGGGAAGACTTGGGGAGGAGGGAAAATATGATCAAAATATAGTGTATGAATTTTTTAAAAATAAAAAGTGCCTTGATTATTACTTTCTTTGTTCTGATGCAACAAAAATTTTATCAAATTGTTACCAGGTTGGAACATAGAATTTAAGATAACCTGGTCTGTGTTCTCAGGCCATAGTCACTCATATTTGGCTCCAGAATGTACTATTTTTTATCCCCTTTGAGGTGAGAGTTGTGTTTTTAAGTTGATACTAATCAACTCACAAAATATTAACTCACCCACTTTATAGGGCTGAGAGGAAAGATTTCATTAGGTCCAGTGACAGAGGCTGTAATGACAGCTACATGAGAGGCTGAGGCAGCAGTTTAAGGCAAGCCTGGACAACTTGTCTCACAACAAAGAAATGGATAAACAAATAAGCAAAAGTGTTGAGGCTATACCTCAGTGATAGAGTCCTTACCTGACATATATGAAAACCTAGACTCAATGTCCAGGAGGCCTGGGGGCTTCAACTTGGAATTATAACTCCACAAAAGAATTTTCAAAGACAGCAGAAAAACACGTGTAAGGACTAATTGTCAGGCCTGTGTGGAATATTCCTTTACACATGTGAATATATGTTACCATGATTGGTTTAGTAAAGAAGCTGACTGACCAATAGCTGGACAGGATAAGATTAGGCAGGAGCTCCAAACAGAGAAAGCTGGGATGAAGAAGGGTTGGGTAAGAAGAGTTGCCAGCAGACACCAAGAGAAGCAAGATGGGCATGCCATACTGAGAAAAGGTATCGAGACACATGGCAAAGCATAGATATGAAATATGGGTTAATTTAAATGTAAGAATTAGCTAATAACAAGCCTGAGCTATTGGCCAAGCATTTATAATTAATATTAAGCCTCTGTGTGGTTATTTGGGAGTGACTTGTGAGACAGAAACTTCCGCTAAAAATGATGCCCAAATGTTCAGCAACTACATCCACATAAAACTTGAGAGCTTGGAAAAGGGTTCTAGACACACAGAAAAGGAGCCAAGTGTTGCTTCCTAGTCTCATACCTCTTATGTTGGTCACAGTACAGGGATACATCTCCTGGCCATTGCTTAGGGGCTTGAGCAGCCAGTGCACCATGAGATAAGCCACATGGCAGGTTCCTGCAGTCTCTCATGCAGGCCACAGCACAGAAAAGTGTCTCCTGGCAGCTCTCTATGGGAGGGAACCAGCTGCCAAAACAGAGGCAGAGAGAGGTCCTAGCCATGCCACTTAGCAGTCTAAAGGCTCATGAGGTCAGAAAAAGATTACAGATATGCAATAAAAAGAGTCAGACCAAAAAAAACCCTCTAAATGTGTTACAGTATGTTTAAAATCATACATAGGCTTGGGAGAGAGAAGAGAAAGTGTATATACAGACTTCTATTTAAAAATAAAGTTTTAAAATAATAAAGCAAATTTCTTTAAAAAGGAATAGAGTAATAAAAAATATAAGCCACATAAAGCTGAAAAATACACAGAAAGTCTGGATTCTGTATGTTATTGTGCTGTTTTTAGATTTTCTGATTGCTAATAAAGGAAGGACAGCTGCTAAAACACACTGGATTATGAAAACTGCTGGATTAAAACCAACATATATATTTTTCAAATGTCAAGACTTCAAAATGGAAGTCAAAAGATATATTATTTTGAGGAAGAGGTT
This sequence comes from Peromyscus melanophrys, assembly GCA_902168415.1. Taxonomy (NCBI): domain Eukaryota; kingdom Metazoa; phylum Chordata; class Mammalia; order Rodentia; family Cricetidae; genus Peromyscus; species Peromyscus melanophrys. The sequence goes on from CABHPR010118102.1 coordinate 19,574, forward strand.
ATGTTTTTATTTCCACAGGAAATGAGATGGTGTGGATTCATTCAAGGTTAAAGATGATTGGGTTTGATCAAGGAAGACCCCCTAAAAATCCTGGCTACAGACATAAAGAAATAACCCTAGAAAACTACAAAACATGTAACGTATATTTTACCTGCTTAAACATAATACAAAATATCATCTTTGGTAGAATTGTGTACAATGCAGTCTATACTTTATTAATACAGATATGTATGTTACCTTTAAAATGTTATGTATTTTCAGAACAAGGAACTAGGCACCAATAAAAATGGATGGCTTCAGTAATCAGCATCCAGAGCAGCTTCAAGATTTTTGACTGAGATAATTCAGCCTCACAGAATACTACAGTCAAAACTTAACAATTATCCTAAATTTTCTCAGGGTCCAAATATTACCAGAACCCCCCCCCAACAGGAAGTATCTAGAGAATGATGCCCACATTCCCAGAATACTGGTTATAAATGTTTGTTATCATCTAAGAGGAGTTGGTTACAAGTTGTTATTGATAATGGTCAAAAAATAAACTAAACAACGAAGATTAGATCTTAGGGATCTTTTTCTGAATAGGAAAAAGGGAAGTATAGAAATGATAGGATTAAAATGTAGATTATTGAATCTACTTTTGGACCAAAGGGGGGAAAACCCAACTATTAGTCTTAAATATTTTACATTAGTATGGATTTTTGTATATTAATACAATTTTAAATTTTGTATGTATATTTCTACTCTTTGTTTGGGGTATTGTATTCATGCAACTCTTTTAAAAATGTAATTATAATTAAGAAATACAAGTTAATATTCATCTATAATAATCAAACTTATAGTCATATTAGGTATGTTTTCAAGGTCATACATAGATATATTTAGACAGATAGATGGTCTTCAAATACTTCAAAGACCTCCAGAATATGACATTGAATATGTTTAATAACCTAAGGCTTTTCATGACAGTGAGACATGTCTGTTCCTGGCAGCACCAATCTATTTCAGAGATGATGGGCGTTGAAGAAACTCTGTAGCATGAGTCTTAAAGAGTCTTATTAATAAAGTCAAACCTGAGCCAGTTATTGGGGTGAACACTGAAAGGTCAGAGAGACAGAATAAGCCACAGCTATCTCACCTCGCTAAATCCTCAGCTGGTCTTGTTTCCTCAGACTGGATGCCCCGAGCCCTCATCCAGAATGGGTCTCAGCTGAACTGCTGCTAGAAGCCTGAATGCTTAACCAGGCCAAATGCTTCTCCAGGCTAAATGCCTCTCCAGGGCAAATGCCTCTAGTTTCTGGTCCTCACGCCTTATATACCTTTCTGCTTTCTACCACCACTCCCTGGGATTAAAGGCGTGCTTTCTGGGATTAAAGGCGTGGGTCACCACGCCTGGCTGTTTCCCATGTGGCCTAGAACTCACAGAGATCCAGAGGGATTTCTGTCTCTGGAATGCTAGGATTAAAGGCATATGCTACCACTGCCTAACCTCTATGTTTAATATTGTGGCTGTCCTGTTCTCTGACCCCAGATAAGTTTATTAGCATACACAATATTTTGGGTAACACAATACCACCACAAAACTCCATATGGAATTTATTTTCTTTATGGCAAAAACTAGCCATTTGGGCAAAGAAACTGCCCTTGCCTCAATTGCTGACAATATACTGTCCAAACTGGACCAGCAGGATGCAAAAAAGTGACTGCCAAACTTTGCCAAGACAAGATAGAACAGTCCTTCAAAATTATCTGCTTCTCAGAAATTTCTGTCAGATATACTAGGCCTGTAGGCCAAAGTTGGATATGTCAATGTTACAGAAGAATCTAGGGTAACTGTCTGGGCAGCCAGATGTCCCTGTCATTAGGTAATATTTCACTCTTCTGGGGTCTTTAGCAGAGTTGAAGAGTCATAGTTAAAGTTTTACTTAGTTATGATAAAAGGTAAATTAGGCATAAAAGCTTAGGTCACAAAGATAAGATAAATAATAGAATATTCACTCTAAATTTGCCAAATACAAATAAACTGGATATTGTAACTATAATTCTTACTTAATAACTGTTTTGTTGTATATAATTTTACTGTTAAAGTTAAAACCTACCTTTTTAATTAGTCAAAAATGGGGAAATATGGACTATTCCTTCACACTGTGTGAATATATGTCTCTGTGATTGGTTTAGTAAATAAGCTGACTAGCCAATAGCTGGACAGGATAAGGAGAGCCAAACAAAATGCTAGGAAGAAGGGTAAAATCAGAGGAGTTGTCAGCAGATGCAGAGAGAAGCAAGATGGACATGCTGTACTGAGAAAAGGTACCAAGCCATGTGACAAAGCATAGATAAAAATATGGGTTAATTTAAATGTAAGAGTTAGCTAGTAACAAGCCTGAGCTATTGGCCAAACATTTATAATTAATATTAAGCCTCTGTTTGGTTACTTGGGAGCAACTTGCGGGACAGAAACTTCTGCCAACAGACCTGTAAAATAAGAAATATTAAAGAAAGATTCTCATGCAAAAGAATATAATACAAGGCAAAATGTTTAAGTACACTAAATTTGTCTCAGTTTGGTTTCTATTGCTGTGATAAAGCATCATGACCGAAAGTGATTTGGGGAGGAAAGAGCTGGTTTCATCTTACAACTTTCAAGTCACATTTCATCACTAAGGGAAATCAAGACAGGAACTCAAGGCAGGATCTGGAGCAGTAGCCATGGAGAAACTGCTCGCTTACTGACTTGCTCTCCATGGCTTGCTCATCCTGCCTTCTTACATAACTCAGGACCACCTGCCCAGGAGTGAGCACCCACAGTGGGCGTGGCCCTTCCACATCGATCAGTAATTGGGAAAATCACTCCATAGGCTTGCCCACAGGCCACTCTGGTGGAGGAATTTTCTCAGTTGAGGTTCCCCCTTCTCAAATGACTCTAGCTTTTGTCAGGTTGACAAAAAGAAAAACTAATGAGGACAGAAGTAAACAAACAACAAAAACAAGTTTAAAAGTAAATGTAACTTTTTCTTTAGTTTAGTTCATTAATTATCCAAAGGGAAAAACAATAGCAATGAAATGTGGGCTTAAGGAGTATGTCACATCAAAACATGACAAAATGACGTAGAGAGGTGACTCAACAGTTGAGAGCATTGGTTGCTCTTTCAGAGAGCCAGGTTTGATTCCCAACACCCATGGGCCAGTTCACAACTGTTCCATGAGCCAGTTCACTCCAGATCCAGGGGATCCAACTCCTTCTTTTGACCTCCATGGGCACCAGATGTGCATGTGGTACACATACATGCATGCAGGGAAAACACTAATGCACATAAAATAAAAATAAATAAATCTTTAGAAAAATGCCACTGGTGATGGGAGCTAGGAATGTGAACTATTATTATGAGGTCCTTATGCTTGCTGTAATTGGTACTATAACTGAATGCAATGAGTGTCAGTTTACTGAGTGCAGAGCCAAAACCAAGCATCATCTAGAAGACAAGGAGAGCTTGGCAGTCATTTCCAAAGCAGTGCCCTCCTGGAAAGGCGGGGATTTTATTCAAGGAACCCATACTTATTTATATAGGAATCTCTTTAGAGATAAGCACTTCCTCAGCATACTCAATTTAGAAGCACATCACTGAGCATGCTCAAGTAAGAAGCACATTGCTAAGCACGCTCAGTTTAAGGGTGATTCCAGAAGGAAAGATCTTGGGCACATTTTGGAGCATGATTCGATCAAGGTCGTGGGATGGATGTTTGAAGAAAGATTATTATGGTGGACAGGAAGACATTAGCATCTCCCCCGCCCCAGTCATGAAGACGGCAGACAGGAGTACCTCTTGGCATACACAATATTCACCAGAAAAGTGAAACAAAAAGAAAGTCTCCTTTGTCGTCGCTGCTGAGAGCATTGTGTTATTTGAAAGTATAATGTGCTTAAACACAGGCATGTACTGTGTACTCATAATCAACTGGAAAGCCTACTTAAAGAGGTCTGAAGACAGGCCCAATAGTGGGGATAAAATGAGTCAAAAACTCTCAATCCAAAGGCAAATAGCAAGACAGGAAAAACAGAGCAACACAGCAATAATCAGAAAGGGGTGCTGACAGATCTTAATCCGCTCATACCAATAATTACATGAAATTAAAATGCCTAAGTGTATTAAGCAGGTGATTTGTCAGACCAGATTTTAAAAGCAAGACCCAACTCCATGCTGTAAAATGTGGAATGTGGCTCCGCTTTCCGACCTTTGACTGCTGGTATATTTTAAGCCTCACCCGTCGCCTTCCCCTCTTGCCCCTTATCTGGAGAAGCTGATTAGAAAGCCTGGGCACTTCCTTCCTTGGTGCCAGAGGAAGATCTGAGCCTCATAAGCTCACCCTGGCCCCACCCCAACCACAAAATATCTTAAACCTTTCCTTTCAGGCCTTGTTGGATTTGAGTGAGAGGCCTGCCCTGGACCTCAATAGTGTATGTAAGAAAACCCTGTACAGTATAAATGTAATCACACACACACACATTTATATGTGTATATTTATATTTAAAATAGGAGAAAGATATACTGCATAACCCAGATACTCAAAAGGCAAAATTGGGTGGTTCTATTAATATTCCATGAAACAGAGTTACAAAGGAAAAGAGGCGTATATAGATATCAACAGGTCAACTCACCAAGAGGGTACTACAACCCCAGTGCATTTACAACAGCTAATGGAATCTCAGAAGCCCAGATCAATGTTTGGGGGTTGGATCCCCCAAGAGTAAGTCCTGAGTGCAGTCATACTGGGGTGGATGGGCAATAGTTGCAGAAGCACTGGGAAAGGAGTGGGAAAGAGACCATGATGGGAATCAGCTCGTGCAACTGTGGGAAGAGGCTTCTTAGTGGAAACTGAGCCACTCCCACTGGGGGCCAACAGGAGGTAGCATAAGACAGACTCAGCATTATTCCTCCAGGAGAGCTCAGAAGGGGGATGTTTGTACACCAACCTCTAGCCCTTGCTCACAGGTGGCTTCTTTGCAGCCCCGTGCCCTGTCCTATGAGACACTGCAGATGACCATCCCAGGTGCTTGGAGAGGACGAATCCTAGCGTGTAGGAACAGTGAACGGGGGTTGGGCAGAGAACTAATAGTGTCCCTTGCCGTGCTAAAGCTAGAAGGCCACTGAGTCAACACTACATGGTAAGGCAAAGAAGAAAGGCGCTGACCCAAAGTCATTGCCAAAGCCAATGGAGCCACACGGAGTCCCTTCTCCCTCATGGGGTTCTTTAGCCACACTAGTCAAGCTCAGCCTGACCCCACAGCATGTGGACATGACATTCTCCCTCCTGACCACACTCTCCTGCTTGTCCCATCCCATGGTCACAACTGCTTCATTTCTTTCGTGGCTTCAGGGTGTGACACAGACACTCAAACACACATTTCTCCTCGCAGAGCATCTGGGAGTCCCTGGGCTCTGCAAGTTCTATCCATGCTGACCAATTGGGAGAATATGCTGCTGAGCTGGGCTCTCATCCCAACTAAGTCAGTACCCATAATAGAGATAACCAGAAAAGGGAAGAAAAGGAAGGGAAGGGGACGGAGGGGAGGAGATGGAAGGAGAGAGAAAAAAAAATTTTTTAAATATATATATATATATTATATTGTGTGCATATATATTACATGTGTATAGATTTATATATTCATATATATATTGGAGATAAGAAAACACAAGAAAGACTTCAGAAGCCAAAGCCTGCAAGAGACTGAGACATCACTGAGAAGTTCCCCACCGCAGTACCACAGGGCAACTTTGAAGACAGGCCATGCCCTGATTCTGATTCTTGTGGGCCAAGGACAAACGTGGATTCAAGAATGTCAGCTTCTGTATGCACACGTGGAGCGGAGGCAGGTGGTTGGTGTTGGTGTCTTCCTCTTTCTTGCTCTACCTTATTTTTTGACACAAGTCTCTCATGGAACCTAGATCTCACCACTTTGCCTACACTGGCTGGCCAGCAAACTCCAGGCTTGTGTCTGTCGCCACACACATCCCCGGGAGAGACAGTTACAAACAGGTGTCACCACAAGTGATTTTGATGTGGATGGCGGGGATCTGAAGTCAGGGCCTCATGCAAGCACTTTACCCACTAATCCGTCTTCCCAGTCCTACTTATTCGCTTATCATTAAGTTCTCTGGTTGGGGTTTGGTTGTTGTTGTTTATCTGTCCATCTCACCAGGTTCTGGGACTCTGCACAGCTCTCTCAAGCAGGAGAGCAGGCAAGGATTCTACAGTGAAGAATATGACTGTACCTTGATTTATGCAGAGCCCAGCCTCCACGAAGCTTATGGACAACACACACTGGCTCCTCATAGATACTTCAGCTCCTCACAGATAGATACTTCAGGGTACCAGGAAGAAGCCTCCTTCCCTTGCCTCCGCCTGGCCTTCTTCCATCACTGGATGCGTGATGCAAGTAAGTAGGAGACCCCTCCATCTGGTCATACCACTCACACACGCAGCTCCTTCATGACAGTGTGTTCACTTCTTAATCTTCTGACAGATTTGGAGCCTGGGGACAGGTAGGTGTATTAGGCTGATCCTCGGGCAGAAGGAGGGCAGGTACTATGCAGCAGAAATGCAGGCATGGGCCTCGGTTTATAAGTCTTGATGGTGGTCACTGTTGTTCCTCCCAGTGGTCATGGGCCGATTCCTTTTTAGGGCAGCGTCAGAAGCAAGAATAAAGGCAAGTTATCTGTGTCTAGAGGGTTTCTGGTTAGACCATAATCCTTGGACCAGAGGCCCTTTCAGAGCTCCCTTTATCACCCTCAGCAAGCACTTAGCAATGGGACTAATTGGGTTGAGTGGAGCTGCCCAGCCAGATGGACCTTCTGAAGGAAGTAAATGTTATGAATTTTTTAATGTGTAAAAAGAAAGTTCTCATTAATTCAAGCAATCTTCAGAGCAAAGCAAAGAAATGAGTAGCTACTCACCTCCCATGAAGACAACACAAGGCCCGAGGAAACTTTACTGTTTTGTGACAGGCTCAGCCACATGCAAAATATGAATTTGAAACACTGGTGGTGGTGGTGGTGGTGGTGGTGGTGGTGGTGGTGGTGGTGGTGGTGGTGGTGGTGGTGGTGGTGGTGGTGGTGGTATTTTAATTTTTGTTATAAATTTAAAAATTATACATCTCAAGACAGCAACAATGAAGCGTTAAAGCAGCTATGGAGGTATTCTAAAAGCACAGCTCTGTGACCACAGAGGTCCCACAACCACAGCGCTGGTCCCAGGGACAGAGCTTGGATATGAATCTAGAAACTTCCATGCATAGCTTGAGTCCTTGAGAGCAAAAGCAATTTTGCCTTGCTCTGATTTCCAGGGCGCCCGTTCTGCTGACAACGCTTTGCTGCTCTCTGGTGGCCAGTTGGCAGACAGCGGCACTTGTTTCCTGGGAAGGACCCTGGGGCCGGGGCTCCCTGCAACTTTCCCACCCTGGGATTGTGCCTGTGCTGACACCAGGGAGAGCATTAAGATGCTCATTTGGCATCTGCAGTTAGAACTGTGAACAGGCCAGGTTGAGGAGAACGTCTCAAATCTCAGTGACCTACCAAATGCCCAGTCTCAAGACAGGGTGAATTCACTTCTGGGTATCTCAGGAGTGTTTTCTGGAAACTCTAAAGTGCTCGGGAAACTCTGATCAGAATTTCTCTACAAAGGGGCCCTCCTTTGCCTAGGTTGATCCCGAATAAGGAAAAGTCAAGTGTTTCTCCTCTCTGTGTTCCTATTTGCAGCTACCACCAGATGTGTGGATTTCCCCACACAGCGATCCTCCAACAGACAATGTTGAGTGTGCTGGCTGGCTGGCTGGCTGGTTTTTTAAAACAGCGTTTCTCTGTGTAGCCATGTCTTTCCTGGAACTCATTCTATAGGCCAGCCTGGCTCCGAACTCAGAGATCCGCCTGCCTCTGCCTCCCAAGTGCTGGGATTAAAGGCGTGCGCCACCACCACTCAGGTGGAGAGCAGTCTTAAAAGGCTGCCTCCATGCCAGATGCCAGTCTCAAGTTCAGGGTGTGACTGAAGCAGTTCCGTGCTGCACTGACACCAATCTGTCCCTCTCCAGTGGGACAAAAGGCTCATGGAATAAATTCCAAGCAGCGGTTTTGTCACAGACAAGTGCAGAGACAATGGAAGTCCAGGATTTGTGGTGAACAGGCTCCGTCGGCCCCAGTCTGGAGCAGTTTTACCTATGTGTGCCCCTGCTTGTACCACATCGGAGAGACCCCAGAAAATAGCCTTCACTTGGTTTTATAGACAGAGACATCAGGACACAGTGGGCTGAGCTGTGGAGGGACTTCCTGTTCTGGGAGGGACTGAGACACAGCCCAGGCTGCTCGGGCCTGCACTGCCCCCACCCGTCATTTTAAGCATTGCTTTCTGTCACATTATACTGTTAATATTGTGAACGCTGAGCAAGGAAGGAGAACAGAGAGAGTCCTAGGGAGTCTGAGAATTGTGACTGGAGTAAGGAGATGAGATGAGAAAGAAAACTCTGAATCACCTTAAAGGCAATAGGGAACCCTAAAGGATTTACATGAGGATGCAGTGGGTTCTCAATAGTGTTTCCCTGCCATGAACCATCTACTGCCCTCTCAGGCTGAGGAACTCAAGGCTAGGTTTATTTATCCCTTGTGTTCACTAGTCCAGTGGTTCTCAACCTTCCTAGCGCTTCAACTCCTTAATCCAGTCCCTCATGTTGTGGTGACCCCCAACCATAAAATTATTTTAGTTGCTACTTCATATAATTTTGCTACTGTTACGAATAGTAACATAAATATCTGTGTTTTCTGATGGCCTTAGGTGACCCCTGTGAAAAGGTTGTTCAACCCCCAAGAGAGGTCACAGACCCACTAGTCTATGCCTGTACAGACTGGGATTCTCATCAGTGAATAAATGAATGAATGATTCCACCCAAGGCACAATAATATGAAATCAATTGATCTTTTGTGTGTAGATAAGACAATAGTGGATTTTCTACACTCAAATAAGCTCTGAGAAGAATAATTAAAAAAAAAAAAAAAAGACTCCCGACAACTCTGGACTTCCCTTCAGCTGCTGCTTAGCTTGGGAGTGTGTTTGGTGCCACCTAGTGACTGTTTATATTTTAACCAGCTCTCTTTGTTGTCAGAGAAGTGGAGAGGGAGCTAGAAAGAACAGACATGCTTTGCTGAGCTGATATATCCACTCAACAGGTCAGAGGAGCCTCTGTAAGTGCACCCCAGGTTTGTCTGCAAGACCTGACAAGACCTTCGAGACCTGATCCCTGAGTTCCCTCACTAGAGCCCAGGAGTAATTGATCCCCCCAAAAAAAGCAGAGTAAATATAAGGGTCCTTTTCTGTGGTCCGTCAGTCCCGGTGCTTTACAAAGGGCCCCTCATTACCTACACATGCAAAGCAGAGACTCAGCACCAAAGAACTGAGAATAAGGGACTGCTGAGCACTCAGCCCTAGGCGTAACATCATCTCACCCACCATGAGGCCCAGGAAATATTTCAGAACAAGGAGTGCAAAGACTGTAAAAGCAGAGGATGGGAGGGAGCACTGGAGAATGCTGTCTCTGCAGGGGACACAGCTGCTGTCATCAGGAACACACTGTGGCTGTGACCACCTGTGCATGAGGCTAGAGGGCAAAGGACTGGGAAGAAGTGGAACACTGACAGGTGTGGAAGAGGGATAAGAGAAGATCATGAGGGAGGGAAATGTGACCACAATGCATTGTATGCAAATAAGAAACTGTCCAGTTAAATCTGATCTATTGAAAAACAGGTGAGTCTTTATAATCCCTCACAGATGTGCCTAGAGGCTTTGTCTCCTAAGCTGTTCAGGATTCTGCCAAGTCGACACTAATCATCACATTGATCCTGCCTGTTACAAGACATTGTTAGAAGACACTGTTACAAGAGATTGTTACAAGAGATTGAGGGAATCCTTTTTGTTGAGAAATTATAGCTACATTTCTGTTATAGTCACTTTCTGTCCTAATATGTATATATGCATACTATTTACAACTATGTACATCAGTGTGTTTGTGTGTGTGTGTGTATGTGTGTGTGTGTGTGTGTAAGAGAGAGAGAGAGAGAGAGAGAGAGAGGCTTTCTGGTAATGAACCCAGACAAAATATCCATCTGAATAAAGACTCACAGAACATATAATTGGGGTAGATTAGGGAAAACTATTATAATCATTTTTCCTGTGAAGTTGGAGACCTTGTTTCAAGCTGATCTCTCTAACTGTGTGATTTGACAGAAATTATTTGCTTTCTAATACACTGTAGACACTTAGAATATATATTTACATGTCTATTAAAATATGCATGCATATACACACAATATAAGCTTATACACTGTATATAATGTGTATACAACTTACATATTTATGCAAATAAATAACCTTATTTATACGCATACATGATGTATTTGTAACCGAAGACAGTGTTGGAACTAGATGAAAATTCATGTTCATACTGTGGCTAGTGCCAGGAAATAGCGCATCAGAAATCTTAAAGGCACAGAATGGGGCCATGCCTCCTGGGCTCAAATCCCAGTGACAACTTGTAACTTATTTTCTCCATTTGCACATTGGACCACTGTAATCCCCTTTCCTCTCTCCCTGTCCTGAAGCTCTGAGGCAGATTCAATGAATTAGTATTTGTAAAATAGAACAATAACCAGTACACATAAGTCACCTGCTTGTCCTGCCTGTCCCTTGGCCTTGTCCAAGCTATTGATGCTCCTGAGCTGTCTGTCCTGGGCACCAGGGGCTTATGTGACTGAACCTAAGCTCCTTCTCCTAACTGAGGCTTCAAATGAACTCAGGCACCCTTATGTCATGTTCCCCTTCTGGTTCCAAAACTTAAGGAGCAGGGCTCTGTAATTGTAGTTGTGAAGCTGTGGGTCTCTTGTTGGGTCCCCAATATGCCTTGACCTAACTCTACAGCTCACTTGAGAAACCAAAGCTGCAGATTCTGAGTGGGCGTGCCTGAAGTGTCCTCCCCGGGGACAGGGGCCTATGGAGTGGCTGTAGAGAGGTGGGCTGAAATTCAGTGGCAACTACAAGGAAAATCAGGTGTGACACAATATGAAAAATTCAGTGGGGTCCTAGGAACAAACTCAGAGCAGGCAGCAAGCAGGTAAGCTGTTGCTGAGCTGACTATGTGTATTAGTTGATTTTTCTATCGCTGTGATAAAATACCATGACCAAAAAGCAACTGGGGTGGGAAAGGTTTTACAAGTTACAGCTTGTAGTGCATCATCCAGGGATGTCGAGGCAGGAACTACTGCAGCTTGCTCAGCCTGGCCTGAAGCTGTGCAAAGGATGTTCTTCATCTAGTAGCTAGCTGCCCTCAGCTGAAGACTCCATATATCTGTGCTCCTAGTATTTCCAGGCCGTGGCATCACTGGGACCTTTTCTGGAGACAAGGGTGGCCTTACTGTGTTTCTTGCAGCCCAGCCTTTACTTACCCTCATGCCCTGATGCTCTAGCCCCGTTCACCATCTCCCAGGCCTGAAGCTGATGAAGCTGGTAGCTGATAATATCACTCTAGATCCCAGCTGGCTGCTTAAGTAGTCTCTCGGTACGGGCTTCTTTCTCCTTCACTTTTGGTGGCAGTGGATATCAGCACTGGCACAAGGAGTGTCTGCCTTGCCAGCAAGGCTAGCAGGGGCTGGTAGTGGAGAACTTGTGGGATAGTAGGGTCCTAGAAGGAGGCAAGGCCCAGGTATACCTTGAAGCTTAACCTCATGCCCAGGCAGTCACATGTCTGTGGATCCAGAAAGACTAGGATTTGGTTACCCAAGCCAAAGGTACCATCCAAAGGAGAATTGAAGGAACATGAGCACAGACACTGTTCTAGCCACATGAAACCCGACAATCCTGCTGGGATGCCTTTGAAGTGAACTGCAGGGTCATATCAAGGTATACCAGAGACCAGACAAGAGACCCACAGCTCCACAATTACAAGGTTTCCTGCTATGGCCTGATGAAATGAGGGTGAAGATCTAGGGACTGGCTTGGGTATGAAATGTGTCCCCGGAAGAGGCTGGCTCATTGAAGGCTTGGTCCTCAGATCATGATGCTATTGAAAGGTGATTAGATCATAAGAATGTTAATCTCACTAACGGATTATCACATTGGTAAGTTCATAGCTGAATGGTCTAGGAGACAGAGGCCAGTTGAAAGAGGTGATTGACAGGAAGCATGCATTCCTAGTACATCTTGTTCTTACATCCTTCCCACCTCTCCAGGCTTTGTGGCTGCCATGAGACAAGCAGGTTTCCTCCATTATCCCTTTCCACTACAAAGATGCGTCAGCATTTCCATTGGCCTAAAAACAGTGGCCCTTGTCTGAAGCGATGAAGTAAAGTGAGTCTTCCTCCTCTGAGCTGCTTTTATCAGATATTCTGTCGTAACTGTGGAAAGCTGGCTACCACGGAGAGCTGAAACCTGAAACGGGCATTGCTATGGGTACAATTCAGAGAGAGACGGGGTTCTATCAGGAACAGAACTAGAATCCACTCAGGCTGCATTCTGACGATAGCATTGCCTGTATTTGTTCCATGCCCAGAGAATTTGTGGAAGCCTGCATTTAAAGGTGACCACCTGATTAATTTACAGACAATACGGCTAGCATGTGTATTACTGGCTGCCTTTAGCCGGATCTGCGGTCTGAACCCAGAGTACAGAGCAGAGCGGGAGGATTTGGAAAGCTTACAGTGTGCCCAGAGAAGGGACTTGTTTAAACTTAGGTCAAGAGAAGTGTGCTTCCTAAAGGTATTAGTGCCCATAAAGAGATGCCACAGTTAAGTGTGGTAGTTCATTCCTGCAAGCCTAGCACTTGAGAGTCTGAGCCCAGTGTCCTGCAAGTTCTACATATCAGAGCTCTTTCAAAATTCCATAAGAAAAAAAGGGGGGAAATAAAGAGGAGAATCTTGAAGGAAGGGGAGGGAAAAGACATCTTAGAGAAGTCTCAAGTAATGGATGAATACTGCCCATTCTGGATCCAAGTGCACAGAGACAGAAGCTCTTCTGAAAGGCTTTGCTTCTGGGAGGGGCAACACATACCTATAATCCCAGCATTTGAGGGGGCTGGGGTAGGAAGTATGTGAGTCTATGATTTCAGAGTCAGCCCGTGATGAGGCCATCTCAAAACAAAGAAGAGGAAAAAGAGAAAGAGGAGGAGGAGGAGGAGGAGGAGGAGGAGGAGGAGGAGGAGGAGGAGGAAGAGGAGGTAAAGAAGAAGAGGGAGAAAGAGAGAGAAGAAAAGCCAGAGTCAGCCTGGGTTTCGTAATGAGACTATCCCAGAAAGAAGGGAGTGGAAAGACTGACTTTGCTTGCCTTGTGAAAAGAGTTTTGGGGTGCCATGCTTACACAGAGCCACTTGGAAAACAATTTCCCACATTCAGCTATCCAGACACTTGGAACATCCAAGGAACGCTGCTGCTGCTGCTGCTGCTGCTGCTGCTGCTGCTGCTGCTGCTGCTGCTGCTGCTGCTTCTTGAACTATTAGCGCACTTTGGCATTGTCCATGAAAATGATCTTACAGGTTTGCATTATTTAAGAGTCATGGAATCCCGGAAGATTCTGCTAAAATTCCAACAAAAGGACTAGGAAGCCAGGCATTGTGTACCAGGCTCAGAATCCCCTTCTGACAGGGCTGGAAGTGACACTGGGGGAATGATGCTGAAGATGAGGTGGGGACCCAGCAATGTGGAGCAACTGCCTGAGAAAACCATAGGCATCAGCAGAGCCAGCCCAGGAGAGAGGCTGCATGAGCACCAGCTGGTGACATCACAGGGACTGGGATGCCCAGGGTCTCTGAAACCCACATCCTGACAGCATGTGCCAGGTACTGCACGGAGGATTTAATGTTTGCCCTGCTGGGTTTTAGTCTTGCTTTGTGGGCCCCATGTTGCTCTTTAGGGATGGAAACTCTTGCCCTGCCCCACTATTTTATGCTGGAACTATGAAATGTTCTTTTTGTAATTAAAAGCTACAAGTTGCTTTGAGTCTCAGCAGAGATTTTGGACTTAAAACTTTTTTCATTTATTTAGTGTTTGTGTGTGTGTGTGTGTGTGTGTGTGTGTGTGTGTGTGTGTGTGTACATATGTGTGAAGGTTAGAGAACAGCTTTTAGGACTCAGTTCCCTCATCCCTCCATATCGGTTCTGGGGATCGAATTCAGACATCAGACTTGGTATTGCACCCATAACCTAATGAGCCATCTCAACAGCCCAGACTTGAGCTTTTGAGGAGTGCTGGAATTGCTGAGATGATGAGAACTCTTGGAGATGGACTAAATTTATTTTGAATTAAAATATGGTCATGAACCTTAAGCAACTAGGGGCAGAACGTTTGTTATGAAATGCCCAATGAAGGTTCGTGTGTTGAAGACTTGTTCCCTAGATGGTGGCACTAATGAAGGGTGACTGGATCATCAGCATGCTAACCTTGCAAGCAGTCTTCTTGTCTTCCTACTAATAAACTCCACTCAGCTCCAGGGCCCAGTGCTCACTCCTCATCAGCCTTCACAGAAGAGGAGGCACTGACCAAATCTTCATTTGACACCAAGTCCTCTAGATTGGCTACTGGATGGTTTGCATTAAGAACAAACATATTGCCTGATAGAAAAGACACTGGGGAATAGCCTTGTACTCACTGGCACAGGAGTACAGGCACTATCATCAACAATTAATAAATGGGACCTCCTGAAACTGGAAAGGTTCTGTACGGCAAAGGACACCATTGTTTAGACAAAGTGGCAGTCTACAGAATGGGATATTTTTATCAACTACACATCTGATAGAAGGCTAGTATCCAAATACATAAAGGACTCAAAAAACTATATATATCAAGAAAACAATTAACCCAACTTAAAAATGAGGTACAGATCTAAACAGAGACTTCTCAAAAGAGGAGACTTAAATGGCTAAGAAACAAATAAATGTTCAACATCATTAGTCATCAGGGAAGTGCAAATCAAAACTAGTTTCAGATTCATGTATGCTCACCAGAATGGCTAGGATCAATAACACAAGTGACAGCTCATGTTGGAGAGGATATGGAATAAGGGGAATACTTATCAATTGCTGGAGGGAGTGCAAACGTGCATAGCCACTATGAAATCAATATGGCAGTTCCTCAAGAAGATGGGAATAGATCTATCTCAAGATCCAGCTATGTCACTCCTGGGCATATATGCAAAGGGCACTTCTTTCTACCACCAAGACACTTACTTGCTCAACCCTGTTCATCACCACTCTCTATTCCGGATAGCCAGATACAGGAAAGAACCTAGATGTCCTTCCACAGATGAATGGATAAAGAAAATGTGGTACATTTACACAATGGAGTATTACTCAGTCATAAAAGAAAAAAAATGAAATCACGAAATTCACAGGCAAGTGGATAGAATGAAAAAAAAAATCATCCTTAGTGAGGTGGTCCAGAACCAGAATGAGGGAGACAGAGCCCCAACTGGCCATCTTTTTCCCAAAATGAAGCTTCCAGCCCCAGGATTAGGTTACATCTAATTGAGATGTTAGCCAAAGGAGTCCCACAGGAACCCCAAAATAATCCATGCTGTTGCTGAGACTATAGGTTGCTTTCTACAAGCTGATGGCAAGGCCCCATTGCTGACAGCAACACAACTCATTGAACATGGAGAAGACAAGCTGATCCCCACATAGAGACTTTACCCCTACTGACTACTGTCTTTGGTACAGGAAGGTACCCTGCACACTACCAAAGGAGAAACATAAACACCAAGTCTGCCACAAACCCTTTGATCTACAATGGTGTCCCACCTGCAAGATATATCAGTGCAATGGTAGCACTCCACCACTGTGTGAGTAACTAACCAACATCCAATTTGACTGAAGGCAAATCATGAGGGCACTCCATGAGATGGAACCGGTATCTGACACTGCTTGGGTGACCAAGAACCTGAGACTAGATAGCTCAAGGACCTAGGGTAAACCCAAATAATACTATTATAGATAGATAGATGATAGATAAATAGATAGATAGATAGACAGACAGACAGACAGACAGACAGACAGACAGACAGACAGATAGATAGATAGATAGATAGATAGATAGATAGATAGATAGATAGA
>CABHPR010118103.1:1596-12703 GCA_902168415.1 Peromyscus melanophrys
AAAAAAAAAAAAAAAAAAAAAAAAAAAAAAAAAAAAAAAACAAAAAACAAAACAAAACAAAAAAAAAACATAGAACTACTGTATGATCCAGCTGTACCACTGCTGAGTGTTATTCCCAAGTAAATGTAAGTCAATAGAAAGTCTTGTGCACCCTATTTATTGCTGCAGCACTCACAGTAATCAATATACAGAATAACCTCAGCTGCCCATCAACAGAAAAACAAACATATACACTGTAGTTTTTTCCAACCATAAAGAAAACTGATATTACATCATTTGCAAAGAAAATGAGTAGAACTAGAGATAATTGCGTAAGGAAAAGTAGTGGTGCTCAGTGGGGAAAATGTTGCATACTTTCCTTCATATTAGCAAATGAGATTCAGAAATAATATATATGTATATAGCATTAAAACAGAAGGGAAATTATTTATTAGAAGGACAGAGCCTAAGGTGATTGGGAAAGGGATAATGGGGGAAAAATTAACATTTATGGTATTTTCTCATATGCAGAATCTATATTAATGATACATATGCACATATATAAATACATATATACATGTATATGAAATTATACATTTATATGAATTATACGTATATACATATATGAAACACATGCATAGGACATATGAAGACATAAAGGAAACCATTTATGGAGTAGAAATACACCAATGAAAAGAGTATAGAGAGGTGGATCATGGATTGTGAATATGAGCAGAGAACAATTGTATATGATATATATGTAAATATGTATATGCATATATGAAAATATCTTAATTAAACATACTATTTTGTAGTCCAATTAAGAATAATAAATATTTAAGGGAAGAATTTGAGAGAAAGGTGTAAAATAGGCATAAATGAAAATGGTGACTGATACTTCCTTATGAACTTTGATTTCAATCATTGAGTGCTCTCCACTATTTAAAATTCATTTCCTCATCATGCCTTTCTGAGTTGTCACTGTCTCTCATGTTTCCTCAAACATTCATGATCACAACATTGATATTAATGAAAGAATACCAGCCAGTTGTCCTACAAACACCCAAGTCAACAAAGTTCCTTTCTTCATTAGACCTGAGTCTATTCCTCTTTCTTTGACTCACCTAGGGATATATCTGTTCTTCACAGATATGAAAAATTTTCCACTAATTTAATAACACCAGGGGATGAAGTAAAATCTACCTCAGAAAAATTGTAAACAAACACAATATTTCTTTATTGTAATATTCTCTTTGTCATATAAATTGAAATCCTTTATTATTGTGGAGTCTTTCACATATTGTGTTCTATTGTATCTATCAAATAAAACTATCTAGACAATCTCACCATAGTTAAAAACAGTTTACATAAATCATGGATGCCTCATCTCTGGTGGTTTGAAAGAAAATGGCCCACAAAGGGAATGGCACTATTAGGAGGTATGGCCTTATTGGAGGAAGTGTGTCACTGTGGGGGTGAGTTTTGAGGTCTCTTTTTTCAGGCTTCACTCAGTGTAACAGTCAGTTGACTTCCTGTTGCCTCTGAGTCAAGATGAAGGACTCTCAGCTCCAACACCATATCTGCCTGCATGCTGTTATGCTCCCTACCATGATGAAAATGGACTGTACCTCTGAAACTGCAAGCAAGCCACCCCAGTTAAATGTTTTCTTTATAAGAGGTGCCATGGTCATGGTGTCTCCTCACAGGACTATGTACCCTAACTAAGACAGATTGGTAGCAGTATAGTGAGGTATTGCTGTGATAGGCATGACCATGCTTTTGTTTGGAGTAATATGGACTTTGGTACTTTTGGTTAGGAAAGCCCTGGAATGCTTTAAGCATTGCTTAATGGGGCATTCTAGTAGGAGCATGGAAGACAATGGTGCTGATAATGATTTGAAATGTCAGGAGCTGGCTAAAGAGGTTTCAGAGAAGAATTTTTATCATGTTGCCTAGAAATCATTTTTATATTTTGATGAAGAAAGTGGCTGCCTTTGCCCTTGTCTGAAGAGTCTGACAGAGGCTAAAGTGAAGAGTTTTGAATTAATTCTGTTGGTAAATTAGCCAAATATAGACTCTGTTGTGTGGATATTAGTGGTAATTGTCAGGAAGATATATAATCAAGGAAGCTGACTGAGCAAGGAAAAATATTTGAGGAGAAAAAAGTCATTAAAAAGTGGAATGGAGCTAAATTCTCTGTTTAAGGGGATAAGTAAATTAAGAAATGGAATAAAGGGAATGGTGACCTCAGGGCAAGATCTCACCCAGCTAAGTTTCTACCTTGTGAAAAGTAACTGAAGAAAAGCTTAAGAGTTTGGTGTGGTGGGGCATGCCTTTAGTCCCAGCACTTGGAAGGCATAGGCTGGCATTTCTCTGAGTTTGACGCCAGCCTGGCCTAAAGAACAAATTTTAGGACAACCAAGCTTGGGCAGTGAAAGACAGAAAGATGGTGAAGATATACTTGAACGAGGGGGCCATGTTCCAGCCCCAGGAAGCAGTAGAACTTGACCACTTTGACCAAGTGGTCCTGGCTTTAGAGTTAAAGATAGAAGGAAGGAGTTATAGAATAAAAGATGCTGAGGCAAGACCGGTGTCAAGAGTGTCCCTAAAGGGAGGTCTCATAGAGACGTCATTGTTTGAAGCTGTAAAGCTGAAGCCTAGATTGCCTTGTAGAATCCAAGATTTTTGTGACCCAAGGGTCCTGGGATATCTGCCAAGGAGAGCCTCTAAAAGGGAATGGACTAGCCCACGAGAAAGAAGTGTATTGCAGTCAAACCTGAATGGAGTTGGGGATCTGAAGAGTATTTGGACATCAGACATGGAGGTGGGAAGTTTGGAATTTGCCCTGCTGATTTTCAGATTTTTGCTTTGGTCAAGTAATTCCTCACTATGCTCCCTTGCCTACATCCTGGAATGGTAATGTATATCCTGTGCCATCACATGTTGGAAGCATGTGATCTAGTTTTTTATTTTAGAGGGAATTACAGTTAAGAGATGGCATAGATCTCAGAAGACTTTGAACTTTGGACTTTTAAACATTGTTGAGACTGTGATAGAATATGGAGATTTTGAAGTTTGACTAAATGCATTTGTGTTATGAAATTGCTATTAATCTCTGGGGGCCAGGTAATGGAATGTGGTTGTTTGAAAGAACATGGTCCCAATATGAATGGCACTATTAGGAGGCGTGGCCTTGTTGGAAGAAGTATGTCACTGAGGGGACAGGCTTTGAGGTCTCTTTTCTCAGGCTACACTCAGGGTAACAGTTAGTCAACTATGTGTTGCCCCTGAGTCAAGATGTGAGAAATTCAGCTCAAGAATCACATCTGCCTGTACCCTGCTATGCTCCCCACCATTATGAAAATGGACTGAACCTCTGAAACTAAGCAAGCCCAATTAAATATTTTCTTTATAAGAGTTGCTGTGGTCATAATGTCTCCTCACAGTAATATAAACCCTAACTAAGACATCAACTATCTACATACCATCAATTTATCTATCCATCTATGCCTTAATTGTCTCAGTTCCCATCTTGAACACAGAAACATACACACATACACACACATATCCACACATGCACACATACACATAAACATTCGTACAAACATTAAACTTGTATACAACACAAACATGCACATGCACATGTTCCTTTACATGTACATAACATGCATACACAAATACCTCTTAAGCACAAGTTGTGATCCTGTTCCACATCACGCTTTATGTGCTGGAGGAAATAAGTAACTAAAGAAATTCATTTTGCTTTTCAAAAGTTATTTTTTAAAATTAGACACCTGAAGTATTGCCCAACTTTTAAATTTGAACAAAGCTATTGATACACTCACTGACTTCTCCCCTCTATTACATATGTTCCTCTTCCTTTGCTACAGAAAATGAAATCTCTCCTAATTTGTGTGAGGAAATGGGTTTACTGAAGAATCGAGGTCAATTTCAATAAAACTACTTAATTTTGGACAAATTTTATCTCATTCACATCTTAACATATAGGTCCTACTGGGCCTATCAACGTCTTGATAAACCAAACTTGTTCATCTCTCAGTATCATGGTAAACACAGAGGAAAATTATGTACACAGTGGATCAAAAGATGGACCATAGTCTAAACGCCGTTGGGAGCACAAGTAAGTTTCAGCTTAACGGGGACTTCCAGAGGAATTCTAATGCTCCAGACTCCAGGCAAAACTGTGCTGAGCAGCCACTGCACCATGAGCATCCCTGAAACTTCCTATAATCCATAAGACATGGCTTCAGTTTCTTTCATCAACCTACCTCTGAGCACAGTTGAACATCAGTGATAGAAACACAACCACTAGAAACAAGGTCCTTGAATAAGAGCTAGTCCAGTAACATGGAAGCAATATTCATCATAGTGGAGTTCCACTGAGCTGCACACATACAGAAAATAGAAGACAGCAGGACACTATATTGCTCCTGTAAAGTGAGCTGAAATGGGGGCAACTGCAAGCAGAGAGGGCAGCAGAAACATGTTAACAATTCATAAAATCATGGGCTCTAGAAATGCAGCATATAAGAGAGGGCACGGTGCCAAAGGAATCAAGGCAGAACATTGCTCTTGAAGCATCTGTTTCTGATAACACACAACAAAACCTTGTCCCTGTGTGTGTTTCTGTTTGTTTCTGATTTCAAATAAAAATTAGTATGGAGACAGAACACCCTTGGTAAGTATGTTTGTGTAGACTGTTTGAATATTCCTGTCTTTTTTAACTTACTGATTACCACTCACAGAAGAAGAGCATATAAAGCATACAATTATCTTCATTTATTTTGTTGGTCTTTTCTCTATGTTGTGCTTTTTTGAGACAAGTTTTCCTCATCATGTACCGGCCGGGTACCTCAGGATGTCCTCACTGTCTTCCTAGTGATGAGATTACAGAGGAACATTACCAAGCTTTATAATCTGCCAATTTACTTACAGTTTTTGCACATTAATTTGAAGTAGCAATGGGTATGTTTAGGAATTCACATTCAAGACTTTTAAAACTAACAACTTCCTTGGAAAACAGAAAGGATTCTAAGGAGAGCATTATTGGGGGATTTATTAAGGCAACTCCACATAGTTAAAAAGGAGGTTTATTTTGGGGTAACTTACAGTTAGCAAAGGGGTTGGCCACAGGACCCGGGAGAGGTGGAGTACAGTCCAGCAATGTTCTCTGGAGAACTCTGTTTGGTCTACCATCTATTCCAGGATCACAAGGAACCAAGAGACCTGGTACATCCAGATCTCAGATCTTAAGAGCTCCTGTCCTGGGCAGGTCCTTGGTAGGTGTGACAGTTACCAGAAGCCTCACTAAGGGCAGTATTTCCGGGTCAAAGGTGGAACAACTACCCACTACAGAGCATAGAGATGAGAGATTGCCTTTGCTTGCTTTGCACAGTATAACCACAAAGTAATGATCTTGTTATTTGTCAGTGGCTTATGGAAAGCATGCTCATTATTTTAGGCATGTATATTTACTCACTGGATTATCTCAACAGCATCCACTCAGTGTTGCATGAATAGACCACATTACTAACACCTGGTGAAAAGGGAGACCGACAGGACATTGACATGCATTGCATAATCTTGACCTCCCCTTCTGGAACTGAGCTTAAGATAAGGAAAGGGAACACACCTATTTTTATGCAGATGGTGTTTTTCACTCCATATAACAAAAAGTACTTAGCTCACACAGACTAAAATTCTGGCAAACATCGACTAAACCTTTGCACAACTTCCAGAATTCCAATTACTTTAGATACAGAGTCAACAGGGTATCATTATGATGAAAGCCTGTTCTCACTTTTCCCCCAGCCTGTAAGAATATTTTATGATAAAGGTGAGCTAAGTTATTAGAAATAAAAGAAAATGTAAAGAAATTAAACAGCAAGTAAACAATTAGAAGAGATAATTTAATTTCAAAGGAGGTTTTCCAAGGTCAGTTCTTTAGATTCTTCAATTTCAGTGTATTCGTTTAAGTGACTCCATGAGGTCATTTAAAATTTTACAAGTAAGGTTTTTTTCACTCTTGATAGAATTAATGAGGTACAATTTAATTGAATGACTTGAAAATTTACTGAATTTGATTATAAGCATAGATAGACAATTACTTTATACTAGCTGAATACTATCCTTTTCCTGTTTTTAGGCACATTTGTTGTTTCTTACCTGCTGTATAGTTATTACTTCAGTGGGAATACATGTCAACTAAAACCGATGGGCTGAAGAAGGGGTGTTCTTTGCCAAGGGGCTATACCTCAGGGGATTTTATAGCCGATTTGAATTAGTTGCAAAGCTTAACTCTCCCGTATTCTTTCTGATGAAAGGGATTGTTTCCTTTTCCTAATAAAACCTCTTTCTAGCTGAATGTCTGACAAATTTTTCAACCTCCACAAAGATCAAAAGTTGAGATGATGAATCACTGTTCGTTTCTGTTTCCATCATGTAGGTTTTACATCATGTAGGCAAACTACAGTAGACGGGTTTCCGTGCCTTAGAAAACTAAAGGATTAGATTATTTTAAAGATATCTTAAAATGCTATTGGGATACAATTCTCCATTTAAACTTTGTTGAATTGTTAGTTATTTGCTTGTCTTATTAATTATTTACCTCTTGACAAATAAGGAAGGAGTATTGATTCTGATTCCATACCATGAACTCACTTGGAACATCTGTGTTTTGAAGTTTAATACCTGAAGACCATTATTCATCTAGACACTTTTTCTTGATTGGTTTTGTGAATGTCACTTAAAAAGATTGCCATATCTGATAGAAACAGACAAGACAGAACCTGTCAGCTTTTATTAAATCTGGTAAATGTCTGTGCTTCCATTGTTGAGTGTTTCCTGGTTGAAAGCAATCCCACAACAACAAGAATTCTTACTGGATGATGCCAGGGATGTCCTGCGTTGCTTCATTCTTTAAATGAAATGCAACTTTAATTTAGCATTGCCATTCTGAAGAAACTATTGGAGAGTAAGATGATAGTTACGGTTTTATTGATGGGTCCTCATTAGTAAGCAAGGAAGAATTCTTTATAAATTTATGTATGTAAAAAATATCTTTGGACTGTTAAAGTTCTATTATACTATTCCTCATAGAATTTATCTACATGCCAGACAGTAAATTATTTCATTTTGCCTTTCAAGAGTATTTTGCTAATCTATACATTAACATTTAAGATGCAAATATTTAAAGCATTAAATATTATAAAATCCTTAATGAATCATTGCCTGGTGATATTGAGTCTAACAAGTACCATCTGTTAGGATAAATGCTCTTGTTAGACTGATACTTATTTCAAAATAAAGAAAATTGATAGTCTTAAAGTATGTAGCAAATAGTTTTTACTAGTACCAGATATTAAGAAATACTGTTACATCTTTTAACTATATCTGCAGCTTTATTTTTGAGCCAAATACATATGTATTTTCATCTTCTCTAAGTTTAAAGTATTTGAAAAAGCCCACAAATTAATCTTCAGGGAATATAATATGCATAAAAGTATCTCCAAATCTGAAAAAAATGAGATTTTTTTTCCTCTCTCTGTCTATATGTGTGTGTGCATGTGTGCGTGAGTGTGTGTGTGTGTGTGTGTGTGTGTGTGTGTGTGTGTGTATGTATGTAATTTCTGATCCAAATATATGGTTTACTTAGTCTCATAATTCTTGTCAGTTCTTCATCATTCACCAACTTAGACTTTGGAAAGTAATCTAACATCCTACTTGCAACTCAACTCCATTGATCACAGCCTTTTTGTATGTTTTGCTAATGCACTCTGTCTGTTTTCTTCATGACTGTCTTCTACATCCAGGGGGCCCTTAAACTGTTATTCCATATTAACCTTAAAGTCTGCCCAATATCCCTTCCTGGGCTTAGTGTTCTGTTTCGTTTGGCTTAGGTCAATGTGCACACACTCAAAAATTCTCACTACTCTGTATTACAGGAACCCACACCTTTTGAATTGAGATCATTAATACTCAGTTTTTTCTATCAAATTTATTACAATTATAAACAATCTGGTATAAATGAATTCTATTCAAATTAAAATGTTCTCCAAGAATTTGATACGTGTAAGCAATGAAATACGATCACATTTGCGCCACATAACCTCCCTTCTATTATCTCTTGGTTCATGCTAATATGTCTATCTTTTAACTTTGTGTATTCTCCTTTGTTTTTAATAACACACTTAGGCCAGTCAGTGGAGATATATATATATCTATAATCTATCCATTGGAACATGGGGAACCTACTAATGACTACAGTTCTAAAGAATAGTGTTTTTTTTTTCTCCCCCAGTAACTATCAACTACAAATAACTCCCCAGTTATTTATGGAGCCTCAAGAGATCAGCTTCTAACCATAGTAGAATTCTAGGTGATTGTGTGTAGGACTTATGCAGGTAACCACAGCTGCTGTGAATTCAAGCTTGTAATAGACATGTCATGTCCATTAGATAGCATATTGTAACACTTCCTGTGCTTCTAGCTCTTACTTTCCTTATGCTTGAGCTTCTGCTATGTTCCCTGATCACTGGCAGAAAGTTGTGGAGAGGGGTTGATACAGATACCCCATTTTGAGCTGAGTGTGCATGGTCATTAACGTTCAGCACTTTGAGCAATTATAACTCACTGCAATGACTACTGTTGACTGAAGAAAGAAGCTTCATTGACTGTGGCTGAGACATAAGCCTTATAGATACAAACATAAAAATTCAGAAGGATGTTTGACAACCCTTTTCAAAACAACAACAGCTAATTACACACTAGAGACCAGAGCCTGTGCAACCATGGGCTTTTGTCCAGGTTTATTGTACTAAGCTTGAATTATGACTTTTGCACCAGGCCTCCAGTACCCTGAGATATTGGTTGCCATATAACTCTCATGCCACTATGGCTCTAATGGACACAATCTTCTTGACAGGCCCATATTGTACCAGGTAGGGTCCAGTGTTGGGCACAAATTAACTTACTAACTATAGAGTTTCTATAAGGATTTTCCAGGCATTTTTGATTAATCTCTCAGCTCTCTCTTCCACTGACCCACTCCATCTTATTCCTTCAACTGCCAGTATATTCACTTCTTTTAAATCATGTGTCTTACTAATTACTCCAACTCTATATTTAACTGGATGTTGAGGGCATAGGCTGCCAGGTGGCTGTCCATATCTTTCTTTTTTTTGGGGGGGGGGTATTGTTTTCTATTCCCAAGTTGCCTGAATCCTCCTATTCTTATTCCTGTGGAAGTGTTTCCACCTCAAGTTATTTTACTTTCGTACTCTATTTTACCTGTAGACAACTAGATACCTCTTTGTGTGAATTTCCTCTCTCACTAGTCATTTTCTAGGTGTGGCTTCTGCTTGAACTCAAATATGAAATCACAAAACTCAAAGACAGAAATCAAATAATTATCTCAGAAGATGCAGAAAAATCCTTTCATCAAGCACAGCATCTCTTCATGATAAAAGTCTTGTAGAAACTGGGAGTGGGGAGAGCATACTTCAGCATAATAAAGGGTCTAAAAGAGAAGTACATTCTATATGTTGATATTTTCTCCAAACATACATTCTCTTGCATTTACATTCTAATATTGTATGTTCTAAAAAATATTTCAGTTAATTATATTTTCCATTAAATAAATAATGTCATTTTTCTTCCTCAACTGAAGGATTTTTAGAGGTTGTAAAGATACTATGGTTTCCTTGATAATCAAATTTATTTTTATATTTTGTAGTAGCCTTTTAATTGTATTATGGGAACAGTGACAGAAGAAAAAAAATTAATAGTTACTTATCTTCAATACATTAATGAAATGATTCTTCAACTGCTGTCTAATATGATAAGTAATCATAAGTAAAACTAAAGATATAGCAAGTAACAGAAACAGCTGTTGTGTTTTACAGCATAGTGCTTCAGGAGTGTATGCAGTGATTTGTGTGTAATTACTTAAACTTAACTCTTAAACAAAACTGAATCGGATGGTACTGTCTGTGTTTTACAGTAAAGAACTTCAAGTGACTTTAAGGTTTGATTAAACATATTGTGTCAATTCTATATACGCAGTTAATGCATTATGTTTATTTTCACCCATAACCTCTCTTATCTCCCTCCCAGTCCCAATCACTCCTCGCCATGGATCACTTTCCCACATTAAATAAGTGGGTTTCAAAACAAAATGTTATGTGATTCTTTTGAGACAGTCTGGTTTCAAACGCATTTAGCTCACATAAAAATCAGTTCACTTTTTATAGCCATTTTTTAAATTTTCTTTTTTTTTAATATTTAAAAAGAAAAAGTCAAAATTTGGTATAGAACACTAAGTTCCAGTTTAATTCCATGAACATTTGGGATTCCCACTGTCTGCACAATGATGTACAGAATCTTCTTTCTTCTCTGTTGGAAATTTCAAAATCACACTAATGCCTCTACTTGTGATTAATTAATTTTTAAAGGCTTATTAACAGTCTGAGAAAACAGAAACAAAGCAATCACCATACAATCACACAACACAGAAGTATCATCTTGTGATTTTGGATTCCAGTGCAAATTTCCTATTTCCTCCCACATAACATCAATTATTCACTAAATATAAAGGTATTCAGGTATTAATACTTATCTAATCCTATCAATTTAACTATCAAGTCTACTAGATTATACCTTAACCAGAAATAAAAATTATTTTGTATAACAAGAGATTGAAAAAAACAATGTATCCTAACTGAAATGAACCCTGTATTTTAAAACACATACGTTGATGACTACCTGAAATTTAATAGAATTAACAAGATATAAATGTTCAAACTAAGCTGCTTAGCTTTCCTTCTGAGTTCAGTGTCTGATTTAATCTTGCTTCACTCTGTGGAAACAAAAGATAAAAGGCCTATAACATTGTGAAGAATGTAATTTAATGCTGATTGGTACTGCCATTTCATCAATATATTTTTCTTCCTCTTTCTTTTCGTATTAAGCCATTACCTTTAGTAGTGTTCTTTATTTCATGATTAATTATAATCACTCTTTCAGAGATGCTACCCTGATAACCAAAAAATTTATATATATATATATATATATATATATATATATATATATATATACACACACACACAAG
>CABHPR010118104.1:0-41432 GCA_902168415.1 Peromyscus melanophrys
TTTAACCAATTCCTAGATATGGGATATAATGCAATTTGTTGGCTGTGTAATTTTTCTGGGGCTCATTTTCCTTCTATGAAAATTGAAGCAATAATATTAACCACTTTATATGGTACTATATATTTGGATTTTGTATTTAGCAGTCAATATACTTACAACTATGTAGCATTCATCATATACAACACAATGGTATGTGATATATAAATTATTTATTTTATCATTTTTATCAATATACATAGGATAAAGTGATTTATTATCAAGGTCCAAAATGAAAGAGAAATTATAAATGATAATTAACCAGAAATAATTCGGTGAATGAGAGTTTACAAAAGAGACGAAGATTAGACCTTAATTTTACAGAATTATGTATGAAGCAAATTTTATGGAAATTAATAGATATTAAAATTATTTAGCCAGCTTTAAATTGTTCACTTAATTACAGGCTGGCTGATTATGGAGTGACGATTCAAACCATGGTTAAAATGCAAAGGCAAAGTTTTTTGAAAAATTCTAAATAGTTATGAAATAAGTGTTAGCATGACAATAAAACTGAAGATACGAGGTGTGTTGCCTTAGATGGCATCAGATTCCTCTTTCTAGGACATGAAAAAACACTGAAAATGGAGAGTTTATTACAGAAATGTTTCAACATCAACTTTGTGGGATGGATATTACATTCCTTTAAGTTATAATTTATGGTGACAAAAGGAGAGAGCAATAAGAATTAAACGATATATAAAACGTGCAACTGTATCAATAAGATTACTTATGGATATTTATAACTGTATCTTAACTGATAGAGGTTATAGGTAAAAGGAAATAAATATTAAAGAAGGTGGAGAATGGAAAATAAATAAGCATATGTGTATAGATTCTTTGCATAATTCTGAAGAAAGAATTTTTTTAATGAAAAAATTACTTAGACTAAATGAGAAGAATTACCTAAAGTGTAGAACAGAATGCACATGTGGCTTCTTCAGTGTCACATGTCAAAGATCACTGAGACTGTGGTGACCTTGTGAGACCAACACAAGCTTACCTCAAAGCTAACTAAGCCACAGCATCATGGACTTTATTCTATAAGTTGCTTTGGTGTTCTTCCTCATTTTTTTCCGAGAACTCAGTTGTGTAAACTTGGAGTTTTACAAAATGTAGGCATGTGCCAAGTACACTGGTTGATAAAAGTTATGTTTGTGGCATTTTCTACTTAACCTCAAACATATCTGAGAAGTCTGACTCCCTTTATTTCTTGATTCATTTTAAAAATATTATGTCCACATATATTCAGATATTTAACAGATGGTGAATTAATGAATGACTATGATGAGCTCATTTAATTTTTCCATCTTTAGAACTCCATACATATAGATATAAATATTCATTGAATGGCTTTTTGGTGAATTATGGGTTTCTATTTCCTTGAGTCCGACACTTCATTGCTGAACCTCTGTCTTAATAGTTGTTATTCTTAGTGTGGTTTCTGTGAGTTTGGTTTGATTCATTATCACTCATTCCGAAAAATAAAATCATAAATTTCTATTAGTATCTAAGCTTTCACATTAACATAAAATCTGAAATCAGTAATATTTTATTATGTAATTCAAGATAAGTTAAAGAACATCCTTTATGATAAAGCTTTGTTAGAAAAATATTTTGAGTAGTAATCATTTTAAACTTTATACTTAAGCATTTCTTTGAGTCTAAGCTAGAAATGAAATGAAAAGTTAAAAACATATTAGAAAGACCTATTTTCATTTCTTATAAGGATGTTATCCAAGAAAATTTTCTGCTTCATTTTTTCAATGAAGTCAAGAGTCCTAAAACCTCAGGTGAGTGTATGGATCCAATCTCTGAAGTTTTTCAACTGCTAACCTAAGTGTGTCACACATAAGTGAGACTTACTTTTCTTTTGACATGGCCTAGAAAGGCCTCTGCATCTCCTCAGTGTCTAATCTCTATTTGCTTTTGTGTTAGGAGACAAAATTGGCAATGGATCAAACTACCACTGTATTGAAAACACCATTGGAATTTGTAGAGAAATCATGACATAGACATGCACATGATTAAGTCCAGATATATAAGCCTGTGGATAGTCATATCACAGAGAAATTATCATCTAACTATACCCACTATACCCACACAAATAGAAAATAAATCAAATGAACGTTATTATATTTATGAAGCACATGCTTGTGTTCCCAGTACTAGAGAAAGGATACAACATGAGAAGCTATTTTTTTTGTTGTTTTTTTGAGACAGGCTTTCTTTGTGTAGTTTTGGTAACTGTCCTGGATCTCGCTCTGTAGACCAGGCTGGCCTCAAACTCACAGAGATCCGCCTGGCTCTGCCTCCCCAGTGCTTGGATTAAAGGCGTGCGCCACCACCGCCCGGCCATGAGAAGCTATCTTAAGGAAACCAAAAATAAACAAATGCATTAATGAAAACAAAATAGAAAAATGTGGAACAATGGTTTTTCAGTTAGCCCCTTTTTCAGTTAGCCTCTGAAAAAATATGTGGCAAACAGTAATGAAGTTATTATCAAATGTAATATACAGAAGATATATATGTGATTGTTAAATTTTGTATTTTATAATAACAAGCATGGTAACAGTAGCTTAAATTTCTCTTAGGATAAGTTTACTGGAGCATTGAAACCAAAGACCAGGATTGTCATGGAACCTAAGAAATTCTATAGATCCCACGAAATTTAGCACATTAAAGACATTTTCTGAAATGTAGATATTTTTGAAATATTTTTTTTCTCATTTTACAAATAGTCATTGAAGCCTTAATTAAATGTTTCAAATTGTTCTGACTATTCATCACATGAATATTTTTGGGAGTTTTCAGGAGAGAAGATCAGAACATCCCTGTAAGTGGCTGTGGCTCCTCCATGGACAGTTTTATTCTGTGCTGTTCACTCAGGAATTTGATTTTTACATTTTCACCCTTCCTGCTGCAGTAGAGCAGTTACCCACCTGCAGTCAGTGCCATTGCTCATGATGCACCACCCGTTCATGAATCCTTATTCTCTTCTTGAATTCCAGGATTGTCCACTCATCGTATTCAAGCAAATGAAATAGATGGAAAAAGACGTCAACAATTCTACAGAAAATACCTGGGAAAATACAAGACCTTCAGACTCAACTACATTGTAATGATAAGGTACTATGCTTAACATGAAGTAAACAAGCTGATACTAACAGGTGCTAACCATGTACTACGGATGCAGGCTAAAGAATTGAAAGAGATAAGCACTGAAAATTTTTTTTCTATACAGCTTAGTAGTTTCTTATTACTGCTGTGAAGATCGGCCTTCAGGAGCTCAGGGACTGAGAGGGATTCATGGAGTTAGCGAACAAATCACTCAACCTGGCTTTTCTTTTTGAGGGAGTAAAACTTAATTCTCTGGGGCCAATGAGGGAGGAAAAACTTAACTCTCTGGGGCCAGCAAAAAGGAAAAAACATATGCACAGCTTTAGGGTCTCTCTGTCATCTTCTCTCTTCTTTATTTCTTTTCTTACCCATATCCAGATGTATCCCTTCTATCTATCTTGATATCTTCTTTCTAACTAACTTTATTTTTCCCTTAAGGCTTATGTACATCAGCAAAATCTTTCAAGCAGTATAAAAATTACAATGTGGTTACATTCCATATTTAAGTGAATGATTACAATGAATACAAGTAAAAAACATGTTTTCCATATCCTGTATATGAGTAAGCATTTTATGTATTACAGGTGAAAAACAAATTATCTCCAAAACCCCACATCTATACATGTCCAAGGAACCTGTTATAAATTAATAAAGTGTAAGCAAGCAAGGTAATTTTCTCAGCCAGTTCTTTTGCTAGCAGGCTGCATTTTGTGGTTACAAAGAGAGGACCAGTCATTTTATTACTTATCTCAAAACTAATCTTATAAGAAATCCTAAAGAATCACAAATCTAAGCTTTTATATGTGAAAAACAGTCATCTCTACTTTAAATCCTCAGGGCGCATACTCATTCATCAACAGTTCATATCAGGAAGTCAAGGGCAGAAATGGGTACAAGGAATTAATCATCATCTTTGATCACTAACTAATCCTAACAAGAAATATGTGTCAGCTAATAATTGCCAGGCTCTCTTTGTTTCTGTTTCTTGACCTCAACGAGTCCCCCCTCAACTATGTGCCCCTCTAAACTTTAAATTGTTAGCCAAGATTTTCTACCTCAAAGCCATTAACCAAAACATGTTAACCTAACCTTAAGTCATTATTTGAAGCTTTGTTTTAGCTATGATGCACACTGAAACCCATAAACACATCTCTCAACAATAAGGTTAAAAGAACAGGAGCTAGCTTAGCTTTTGAGACAATTGTTTTTCTTAATCATTAACCTAAGCCACAGTCTATACAGCTCCTTAAAAGAAACAATAATAGTGTTAGCTTAAATAGAATTATGATGATTGAGGGATTTTAATAATTACAGTAAGGGGTTGTGATAGAGGCTAGTTTAGCTGGGTTGGTGTTACCTTTCTTCTTTGGTAGAATACAATGTACTTTCGAATACCATGAACAGTAGTCAGCCAGGGTGAGAGCTTTACATAGGCACCAAGTTGACTTCTCTATGTTCAGTGAGTTTTATAGGTGTTGGGTTTAGCAACACGATTTTGCCATCAGTTTGTGAAGAACTACCAATAGCTTTATCAATAGTCAGGGTGGTTTGGGGGTTCCCATGGAACTGAACATGGGAACCAAACTTAGGCGAGCAACTCAATTAGACATAACCCACTCTCCATACTGGAAGCTTCATTTGTTGATGAGAGATATCAAGTTAGAGTTCCATCTCCCCCCGCCCATTTTACAATTTCATTTAAATCACCTTTGTATATGTATATATTATAGGAAGATTCTACTGTTATTAGGTTTCCACACAACCCCTTAAGTGCCCCTTAGTTTTTGTTGTCCCTCCTCACATTCCCTCCCTTGGCCCCTCTTTTCATCATTTCCCTGTTTGATCTCATTCCAGTGCACCCTCTTACCCATCCATAACCTTTTATTCTATTTCCCCTTCCTATGGTGAACCAATCTTCCCCTACCCCCCAGTTCCTTACTTTATTCCTAACTTCTGTGGTTATAATAATGTCTTTCAGCTTTTCAGTTTCAGAGGACACCCACATCAGCCTACATACTAATGACTAACGTACTGAGGAAGAAGTCAGGGTAACAGTAGCTGTTGAAATGCGGATATTTCCCCCCTCTTTTGAATGGTGTGGTTAAACTCTTCAGGTTGAAATTTTCCTTCTAGCACCTTCTGTAGACCTGGATTTGTGGATAGATTTCTACTTAAATTTAGTTCTATCATGAAATTTCTTTCTTTCTTCATCCATTTTTAATTGAAAGATTTGCTGGATATAGTAGTCTGTGTTGCCATCTGTGGTCTCTTAAGGGTTTGTAGAACATCTATTCAGGTCCATATGGCTTTTAGAATTGCTACTGGAAAGTCAGATGTTACACTAATAGGTCTGCCTTTGCATGTTACTGGAAATTTTTTTAATTAAGCTTTTAAAATTCTTTCTGTTCTGTATCTTTAGTGTTTTGATGATTATGTGTTGTGGGTAATTTCATTTGTGGACCAGTCTATGTGGTGTTTTATATGCTTCTTGTACCTTGATAGGCTGCTGCGGGATGGTCTGTATGTCAAATGTGTTGCTCTGATTGGTCAATAAATAAAACACTGCTTGACCAGTAGCCAGGGAGGAAGTATAGGCGGGACTAACAGAGAGGAGAAAGGAGAGAACAGGAAGGCAGAGGGAGACACTGCCAGCCGCCCCCATGACAAGCAGCATGTGAAGATGCCGGTAAGCCATGAGCCATGTGGCAAGGTATAGATTGATAGAAATGGATTAATTTAAGATGTAAGAACTAGACAGCTAGACGCCTGAGCCATTAGGCCAAACAGTTTAAATAATATAAGCGTCTGTGTGTTTATTTTATAAGTGGGCTGTGGGACTGCTGGGGCTTGGTGGGACCCAGAGAGAAAACTCTCCAGCTACAATAGGCAGTTCCTTATTTAGGTTAAGAAAATTTTATTCTCTGATTTTGTCAAAAGTATTTACTGTACTTTTGACTTAGATTTCTTCTCATTCCTATAATCCTGTTTTCCTAGATTTGGCCTTTTTATAGTGTTCAATACTTCCTGGATGCTTTGTGTCTAGATCTTTTGTATATTTAACATTTTCTTTGACTGTGGTATCTATTTCTTCTATTGTGTCTTCAATATCTGAGACTCTTTCTTCCCTCTCCTGTATTCTGTTGATGAGACTTGCCTTTGAGGTTCTGTTTGAGTTGCTAATTTTTTCATTTCCAATTTCCCCTCATTTTGGGTTTTCTATATTGATCTATTTTTATTTTCACATTTGAATGGTTTTCTTCATGTATTTCATGGCACTGTTTTTTTTTTATGATTTTACGAGTGGATTTATTCATACCCTTTTTAAGGTCCTTGATTATATTCAAAACAGCTATTTTGAAGTCCTTGTCTGGTACTTCAGCTGCATTACATTTCTCAAGGCCTACAGTAGTAGGGTTGGTGGACGCTAGTGGAGACATACTATTTTGACTGTTCTTGGTTGTGTTTTTATGCTGGTATCTAGACATCTGGGGTTGGGATGGTCATTATTCTAGGTGTTGGTATCTGGTCTTGCCTTGTCAGGTGGGCTTTCCATTCCTTGATTTCTGTTGCCTTCTTCAGATCTTAGGAACATGTTTTGGCTATGAGTTGCCTGATAAGGAGTGCTTCTGAGTTTCTCCAGGTATGACTCTGGTAGAACTTGTTTCTACTATTGGGTGCTGACATGCAGGAATGTGTATGGGCTAAGGGGGAGGGGAACTGAGAGGGTCCGTGGGGGATGAGTCTAACAAAAGGATCTGTGGTGTCCACAGGAATGTAGGAAGAAAGGTGATCTGCTAGAGGGCTGGGGAAGAGGTGGGTGAATTGTAATTGAAGGCCATGAAGAAGAATGAAGATCACCCACCTGATGGCTGGGCAGTGTGGTCAGTGGGTTTCTAAGAGAGAATGCCTCTTGTGTTGGTGTATGAGGCAAAGAGATGGAATGAGAAATGAAGGTTGTAGGAGAGGATCTGGTCAATCTCTTTGCAATGGGGGCAGAGAGAAAGAAGAGGGAGCAGTAGATGATCTGCTACCAAGCTGGGGATAAGACTGGGAACTGGAATTGGAGGATAGGAAGGAGAGTGAAAATCCCCTACCTGATTCCTTGGCTTCTGTGGACAGCAGGTTTCCAGGATGACATTACCCCTGCTGTTAAGGTGTCAGAGGGTGAGACAAGGGGATGAAATGAGGAAGGAAGGTCGTAGGGGAGGACATATTTGCTGCTAGATAATACAAATAATATGTAGAATTTTATACTGTAACACTTTCACATATTTAAATTTTGCTGTGGCAATTTGCGTAGTGTATTGGTTTAAATTTTAAAAATCACTTTTATATTAACCGTGTTGCATTCAAAGCAACAGTAATATATATCCTGTTAAGGAACTTGGAAAAAATAGAAAAGAAAACTTATACTTTCCATTGAGGAGTCTTTACTCAAAGGCTTCCATGATCCCCTGCTTTGTTGCCCAGTCTGTCAAGTTTTGTCTAATATATTTGCTCAAAGACTATACTTACTTTTCCCATTCTAATGTCTAACCCCTTTGGTAAACTAGATAATGGAGTTATGAACATATATATCTTCTTCTACTGAACCATTACTTTTATATCAAACATATACTAAATTTTCATTGCTTGGTTTCATTAGAAGAGATATCACAATCTCATCAAACTTGAATGAAAAAAGATTTTACTGCATGATTCCTCTGGCAATTCACTCCAAATATGGTTTTTAGTTCTACCTCACCAAAATGTACTTTGATGTACACAGCTCATATTACTGCATTGTTCCACATTTTATCCTGCTCTTTCAAGTCTGCAATTTGTACGAATGGACTTCTCCCTGGATTTATTTGGTTAGTAGAAGCCAGAGATTCTGTCTATAATTCAAGAAATGTTCTATAGTCTGAATGTTAGTGTCTCCACAGAGTTAACATTTTGAAACATAGCCCTAATCATGAAAGTGTTACTAGGTGGTCCTTTCAGAGGAGATTAGTTTATAGAGATGAAATTCAAAGTGATAGGATCCATTTCTATAATAAAAGCTTCACCAAAGAAGACATCCTCTGCTTTCTGTTGCATAAAACAAAGACATCTTCTCAGAGAAGTTGGGTTCTTACCACACTATAAATCTGTCTGGGTTTTAAATATTTGGATTCCTAGCCTCCAAATTGGGAAGAAATAACTATTTGTGATGAAGCTACCCAGCTGTTGGTATTTTTTCTCATAGCACCTGAATAGGATCTATCTTATTTTTTATCTAGTCTTGCAGAGGAATTTCATGGAATGTATTTTTGATATAGAAGAGAATGCATCAAAATGGTGTCAGTGGAGAACTGTGCAGCCACTGGGAAACAACACATAGTTTCTGAGAAAAATAGCTAATGACATACTTTCAGTACATTTTTAATAAGTTAAACTAAAAATACTTGGGGCCTGGAGAAATGACTCAGCAGTTAAGAGCACTGGCTGCTCTCCCAGAGGATCCAGGTTCAATTCCCAACACCCACATGGCAGCTCACAACCGTCTGTACTCCAGTTCTAGAGGATCTGACACCCTCACACAGACATACAGGCAGGCAAAACACTGTAAAAATAAATAAAAATACTTTTTGAGTATGCAAATCTATAAGAAGATTTGCATATTTAGGTGTTTGGTTATTATTTGTGATTATATTTTCAGTGGTTTGCTTTAAAGATCTAAAGGTTGGAACTTATTACCAATTAAAATGTTGAATCTAAAGATTTTATCCTTTTAAAATTGAAGAGCAGCATTTTACTCATTTTCTGTTTATTTTTCCTCCTTTGGTAACAAATGGGACCCGGTTGCTACAGCAACAGATTTATTCTCCAAGTGCAGTTGGACTCTCATCAGACATTGACTCTGATGGCAAGTTCTGTCTTCTGAAAGCCTGACTTTTACAACCACAGCTAATTACAAAACCTGTCTCAATTCCATTCCGTTGCCCTAGAGGTTAATGCAAAAACTTGTAGCACCAAAGAAAATGTGGGTTGTGAGAGCAATTGTAGGGAGTAACAGGGAAAGACAAAGAAATTGCATCTTAAATCCTATATATAGTCAAAATATTAAACTTTAGATTATCTTGAGTTGATAGATTTGTAAATACCTTTGGGAAATGAGGAGGGGAAATGTCAGTTTACTCTTTCTTCAGTTCTCTCCACCGCTCTTCAACCAAGACTGTTCAGTCTTGGCTTTTAAGCGTATATTTTATCAGCTAAAATTACTATTGAATCAGAGGAGGAAGTTATACTAAAAATATTTCAACTTTTCTTTGCCAACTAGATTTATCTGCCCGCAGAGCAACTTTGTAAAAACTTAGTATAAAGCTTCAGAATCTGTTTAAAAGTTTTGCCCTGGCATTTTTGTTTGTTAGTTTTGCTTTGTTTTGTTTTCCAAGACAGGGTTTCTCTGTGTAGCCTTGGCTGTCTTCGAACTCGCTCTGTAGACCAGGCTGGCTTCAAACTCACAGAGATCCAAACCTGCCTATGCCTCCCAAGTGCTGGGATTAAAGGTGTGTGCCACCATGACTTGGTGCCCTGGCAATTTTTAAGGCAAATAAGAATTTAGAACCTGTTGAAATTCTTACACAATGGAAAGAAAGCAGTAGGGTTGGGCAATGTTGTGTCAGGATTTAAATACATTTAAATCATCTATGTATGTTATAAGGACATACCTAGGAAGAGATTTGGTTACTTATATGTAATCAATTAGACATACATTTGGGAGTATTTGTGGATACATATTCTCCTTTTATAACATCAGATAACTGGTGTTTTTTATGATCACACCCTCTTAAATATTTTTGACTTTTTTTTTACTAAGTAGAAAACCATGGAATTTTCTACAATTTACTCTGTAGTGAATTTATTTTCACCATTTTAAGCATAGCAATTTTGCATTATACCCTAATTTAATTATACATTTTATTTTATTAATTTTATTTCACATGTTTTTACATACTAAGAATTTGTTTTATGAAGTTGCTTCCCAGGAGTAGGACTACTGTGTTCAAGCTATTGGTCTTCCCTATGATTTCAAGTAGGAAAAAAACAAAAGGAAAAAAGCAAACATAAATAAAATACAATTCAGCTACTTATGAGTTGATACATTTCCTCATGTCAGTGAGGCAAGAAATATTATTAGAATAAGATGACAATGATATAATTGGTATTTTGTATGCAAGTTAAATATAATGTCTCCTTGCTTAATTTTTATTTTTCTCTTTCTACATGTAGTCCTTTAAAAAATCTTGCATAATATGTATGATAATATTTGTTACTTCCAGATTTCATATGTCTGGAATTTATATTATGTTCATTGTAAGAGTTGCCTACTATCAAGAGAGATAGTAACATTTAGGTTTTTACCATATAGTAGGGATTCGTATGAAGTATTTTACCGTATAATTTACTTAATCTCTGATGAGACAGTTATCTTCACTGTACCTTTCTATATCACAAATAGAATTAATAATACATTTTAATCACTTTAAAAATCTTTCTTCTTGTAATCAATCTCTTGGTTTCCCACTGCTCTGTAACATTGTGTAGCAATCCCTTTATTGTTGCTTTTTTTTTAAAAAAATCTTTCTTAGATGAGTGGTATTTGGTGTTAGGTCTCTGTGCTCTGATCTTTTGTTCTTGGTCACAGAAGGAGTGTCAGGTGTGAATTCCGTCTTATGGATAGGCCTTAAATCAAATCAGACATTGGTTGGTTACTCCCACAAACTTTGTGCCACCCTTGTCCGAGTATATTTTATAGGTAGGACAGAGGGGATGGAGGATACCAGGAGAACAAGATCCACTAAATCAATCAAGCAAAGCTCATATGAATGCACAGAGACCGAAGCAGCAAGCACGAGGCCCATTTGGGTGTGCATCAGGTCCTCTGAGTGTGTATTGTAGCTTTCAGTTTAGTGTTTTTATGGAACTCCTGACTCTATGAACAAGTAGGTCTCTGATTTTTGTGCTTTTTCTGGGGTCTCTTTTCCTTCTGATGGTTTGCCTTGTAAAACTTCAATGTGCTGTTTTTTATTTTATCTTAAATTTTGTTTTGTTATATTTTCTTGTTCTCTCTTAGAAGCCTGTTCTTTTCTAAGGAGAGACAGAAAGGGAGTGCATCCAGATGGAAAAGTAGGTGGGGGATGAACTGGGGGGAATAGAAGGAGGAGAAACTGTAGTCAGGGTCTATTGTATGAGAAAAGATTTTATTTTTATAACATAATTCTTTATTAATTCTTTGGAAATTTCACTCATGTACCTCAATCCTGATCACTTCCAAGTCCCTCCATATCTGCCCCTCACTCCTGCAGTATGCCCCCTCCACAAATTAATTAAAAACAATATAAAACAACAACAACAACAAAAAAAACCCCACCTCTCTCCTCCATCTTTCCAACACCTCTTCATTCATCCCAGTGGCACTGGGAGCTGTGGTGTGCCACACAGTACACCCCTTTTGTCCAATCAGCTCCACCACAAAATGTTCATTTCAGTTGTTCATTGGTCCAGTTCAAGGCCTCTTGTTTCTGGCACACCATCATCACTGTTTTGGACCCTCTGATGTTGCCCCGAGTCATAGAGATTCTGTGGCTATCGTTCTGTAGGGACAAGTCCATTTGCATACTCCAGCAGGTCAAGGATGGGGCAGTTATTAGGGTGGGCAAACCCAAGGCCCAGGATATGAGTTTGGGTGGTAGTCGAACTGGCCAGTCTGGGTCTTTGGGACCACATCCTCAGGTGAGGGGCAGAGCTAGCCCTATTTTTAATAAAAAGGAAAAAACCCATTTGAATATTAATGAATATGTAAAGCAGAATTATATAACAAGAATAATGTGCAGTAGCTGGGAGGAATATGTCTGGAAAGATCCAAGCAACTTGTGGTACAGAAAATCTCTGGCCATGATTTTATCCTGACTGTAGCTGTATGGGATAGCATTAATACTGAACATGGTTGGTGCTCAGCATCACTCTCCACATAAACTTAATGTTTGTCTTAATGTTGTATTTCTCTTTCAGGATGAACCATTTTGGATTGAAATGCACAGTTCTTTACTATCTCTGAAGCACAGTTTGGCATCTTCTCTGCCATTGCATAGATTGAGATAGCTACTTGGCAGAGGCAAGTCAATTTTCTCTGGGAGAGATAACTTTGGCTTTTTAGCTTTTCCTTATCCAAGGTGATGTTCCCAAGACTGCTACTGGATGTCTGAGCTTATACAAAGTACCAAGCTCAGTATATTAAAATTACGTTTTAGCCTACAATGATGTAGTTAAAATAAAATTTATTTTTAGACATTTGTTATAATAAGAGAGCTTTGTAATTTTACTTTGTGGGTTTTAGTTTTCAATGTTCACTTTTTTACTTAAAGGAAGAATTTTCTGATTTTGCTCTGGCATAATTAGAATTGGCAGAATCAGCATGGCTTGTGCTGTGGTGTCATTATTTTAAAAAGTTATTTACTTAAAAGCTGTATGGTATTACAGTGGTCAATCTGATAACTGAGAAAGCTATCAGCAGACTAATAAACTGTCAGCCTGGATAGCACTGGGTCTCTAGACAAAGGGAGGGTTCACACACCAGGTAGAACTGAGTGTATCAGTGTGAATTTTTGACATACAATTGAGATTAATTTGCATATTCACGCTCCTCCCGTGTTACTCTCTCATGTTTCAACTTTCATGTTTTTTACAATTATATACATATATGATCCATGTACAAGTAATAGCCACTAGAAATGATGCAAGTGATTATACTGCAGTGTAACATAAATCTTGATCATCTTCCCTAGAATGTTTTGCTTCATGTAATGTGGTAAAAACATGATTTCCATTTTAACTATTTTAATATGAATCTCATTGATTTAACTGATTTCTCCAGGTAGAAGGTAAATTTCCTGGCATTTAACATTCTCCTGGCAAGATGTTTTCCAGCACTTGGTACACAGTAAGCTGTTGTTACTGTAGTTCATTATGTACTATGTAGAAACAAAAGGAATAAGCATAAATACTCTATACTAACACATTGTTTTTGGAGTATTGGTATTATACATTTAGCAAACATTTCTATTAAACGCGTTTAAAGGTATCCCATTTATAGTTGAGCACTCTGACGTCTCTTGCTCTCTGCATATTGCAAGCCTGTCAATTCCCTTCGATTGCAGGAAACATCATCTCTGATGAGGGTTGCAAGAACATTGATATATGGGTATAGCAATGTCATTGGGATTCATTTTAATGCCATGTCCATTTAGCAGAATAATAGTAGGGTCTATGACCCATCTAACCACAAATTATTGGCCTCATTGACAGGGCCATGGATGAGTTCCATCTCACAGAGGATACCTTAAGTCAAATCAGAATGTTATGGTTGTTTACTCCCATAACATTCATGCTACTATTGCATTTGTGCACATATCGTGCAACTCAGGTTAGTATTGTATATTTTAGGGATCATGGCTGAGTCAGATGGTTGATTACTTTTTTCCTCTGGTAGCATGTTCAGCACTTTCCAGCCCTCTGAAAGGTAGCCAGCATGCTGAGTAGCAACTAGATTTATCTATGGTCTGACTCAAGTATATGGTATCATTGAAAGTAGGGCTGTGCTGTCAAGTTCTAGAGGGTAACCAAGAACAATGCAAATACTTCTCTTTGGAGTATTGTTTGGAGGGTCTATGTAGCAATCCCCTGCTATTTTGCTCAATGTATTTATGGGCTGTAGATGTGTTCTGATGGAGTCTTTAGTCTTTTATGTATGAAATCATGTAATCTGCAAATAAAGATCTCTTGATTTCTTCTTTTCATACTTACATCCAACTTTCCTCTTAATTTGTCTTACAGCCCTAGCTTGGTTTTCAAGCACTATACTCATAGAACAAAGGGGTGGAGAGAATGAACATCTTGTTCTTAATCGTGTTGCTGATTTGAGTGGACATGTGTTTAAAATGCCATTACTCTATAGTTGCCTCTCTTGTTGTTTCTTTGATTGGTTATGGTACCAAGGTAGTAATAGCTTCATAAAAAGAATTAGAAAATGTTTCCTCATTTTACTGAGTATTTTGAAGAATATTGCTTTTACCTCTTCTTAGTAGGTCTGGGAGAATTTTGTGCTGAATCTATCTGGCCTTGAGTTTGCTTTCAATGGGAGATTTTAAATCACTACTTCCATCTCATTGGAATCTATGAATCTATTTAATTACTAACTTCATCTTGATTTAACTTTAAAAGATCACTTATATGTACAATTCATCCATTTCTTTTAGATTTTTCCAGTTTGGTAGAATATATGTTTTAAAAGTATGATCTTAAGATTCTCTGAGTATCCTTATTTTCTGGTTTTATATCTGTCTTTTCACCTTTCACTTTGTTAATTTGGATCCACTCTCTTTCTTTTGGTTAGATTCACTAAAGGTATGTTCATTTTGTTTATCTTTTCTAAAAGCCAAGGTCTTGTTTCATTGATTTATTTGCTTTTTTAGTTAATTCTTTTATTTTTGAGAATATAATAGAATTACATAATTTTGATCCTTCCCTTTCTTCCCCAAACCCTTCTATATATCTCCCCTTGCTCTTTCTAATTCATGATCTCTTTTTTCATTGATTGTTGTTATATGTATATATGCAAATACTCTGACTCCTTAATCATGTCTATTATTGTTGTCCATTTTCAGTTCATGTTTAGGCAGTCATGTTGGTGAGACTTTATTGTAGCTAGAGTTTTCCTGCCTGTCCCACAGTCAGGACAAATCTCTGTCACCCGCCAGTCCCACAGCAGCTCAGATCCAACCAAGTAAACACAGAGACTTATATTGCTTACAAACTGTATGGCCGTGGCAGGCTTCTTGCTAACTGTTCTTATATCTTAAATTAATCCATTTCTATTAATCTATACCTTGCCACATGGCTCGTGGCTTACCGGCATCTTCACATGCTGTTTGTCATGGCGGCGACTGGCAGTGTCTCCTCAGCCTTCTACTTCCCCGAATTCTCTCCTCCTTGTCCCGCCTATACTTCTTCCTTCCTGACCACTGGCCAATCAGTGTTTTATTCATTGACCAATAAGCAACATGTTTGACATACACTTTATGGGTGTGGTTTCTGACATTCCTAGGGGACACGATCTCAGAGCAAATTCTCTGTTCCTCTGTCACATTCTGTCTTTCTGCCTCTCTCTGTAATATTCCTAAAGGC
Organism: Peromyscus melanophrys; assembly: GCA_902168415.1. NCBI lineage: Eukaryota > Metazoa > Chordata > Mammalia > Rodentia > Cricetidae > Peromyscus > Peromyscus melanophrys. The sequence goes on from CABHPR010118104.1 coordinate 15,364, forward strand.
TTAGATAATGGAAGTTGTTTTTATTGATGTATTCATTGTGACTAGGCACTATGAATCTGCGTTTTGATTGATTGTAGTTTTCTGTAATGGTGACCATTTCTTGCAAAGAGAAGTTTCCTTTATGTGGGGTGAAGACTACAGTTATCTGTGGGTAAAAGAACAAATATCTAGAATATACTTAGTCATTATTCTAGTTTAATAAAGTGTGGCTGTGAATCTCCTCTAATATCCATGACTCATTAGCCCTGGATAGTGGAGTAGGTTTCCAGTACCAGGTATCATTTACCTCTTATTGAGTGGGACTTCATTCCAAATAGTGAACTCTTGGTTCCCACCAAGGTACGATTTTTTTTCTTGATTTATATTTAATATCTTTCAGCCCTGGTCTTATCATCTATTAGCATGTACTCCTCTTTTAAATGCCATTTGCTCTTGTTTTTCCCAGGCTATAGAGTACATCATTAAGTAATTAGCATGAGATCTTTCACTTTTTTTCTTTCTTTTCATAAAATCTCTCATGTTTTAGATACAGGTGCTTAAGACTGTAAATTTCTCTTGTGTTTCATGTATTTTGCTTTGTTGTGTTTTCTTTTTCAAGCTTTAATTGTCTTGATTCTGTCTTGACACAACTTTTAGTTAGTATTTTAGTTTTCATGAGTTATGTCCTTGCTGCTATTCCTGTTATTGTTGATATCCATCTGTGTTTCTTTGTGGTCAGATATGATGCCTGACATTATTTCAGTTTTCCTACAGTTGTGGAGATTCGCTTTGTGTTCAGTTTGTGGCCAGTTTTGGAGAAAATTCCAAGGGCTACTGAGAAGGAAATGTATTCTTTAGTGGTTAGATAGAATGTTCTATAAATATCTGCTAGAACCTCTTGATTTAAGTAGCCTTTAAGTAGCTTCAAGTTTCTCTATTTGTGTATTGTCTGGATGCTCAGTGTATTGGTGAGACTGGGGTACTGAAGTCACTCACTATCACTGTGTTAGAGTTAGTCTGTGATTTTACATCCAATACCAGTTATTCTGTGACATGAGTGTACCTATGATTGGTTTGTAGATGTTCAGAGTCACACTGGACTGCTGGCTTTTTCCTTCACTTCACTGTGCAGTGTTCCTCACTGTATTTTCTTTCAAGTGTTGTTTGGAAATCAATTTTTTCAGATATCAAAATAGCTACCTTTGCTTTTGTCTGAGTTCTGTTTGCTTGGAATAACCTTTTCCATACTTTCACCTAAGAGTCTTTCCATTGTTGATGGTTACTATGTTTCTTCAGACAGCAAACGAGATGGATTCTGTTTTCTTTTCTTCCTTTTTTCATCCCTCCCCACAGGTTGGAATATACTTTTTTTAAAGTTTAATTAATGTGTTTATTTTACAACCCTACTGCAGTTTCCTCTCCCTCCTCTCCTCCCATCCCCTCCTAGTCCCCCAATATACTCCTTCTCTGTTTCTGTTCAGAAAGGGGCAGCCTCCCATGGGTATCAACAAAGCATGGCCCTGTTTTTTAATGCAATCTGCTAGTCTACATCTTTTATTGGGGAATTGATATCATTAATATTGAGAGATGAACACTGTTTACAAATCTCTGTAATATTGTTATGTGATTGTTTCCTTAGACTCTTTTGATTCATTGTTCTGGATTATTTATTCCCTGTATCATTTTAGGTCCATATGATATTTTTGTCAGTCTCCAGTCTTCCTTCTAGTATATTCCATAGAGCTGATTTAGTGGAAATAAATTTCTTTGATTTGCTTTTAATCACAAAGCTTTTTTATTTCCCCTTCAATTATGACTGACAGTTTTTCTGGGCTGGCATCTGCTGTCCTTCAGAACTTTTAGAACATCAGTGCAGGCCCTTCAGCTTTCAGAGCCTCTTTTGAAGTCAGGTATAATTTTTGATGATTCTGCCTTTAATCTTACTTAGTCTTTCTCTTTTGCAGCTTTGGATATCTTTTACATGTTCTGTACTTAAGTGTTTTAGTTATCATGTGTCATGAGAAGTTTATTTTATAGCCGTCTCTATTTGGTGTTCTCTATGCCCCGTGAACCTAGTAAGAGATGCATAGCTTTCTTTATATTTGGGTAATTTTCTGCTATGATTTTGTTGAGAATATTTTCTGTGTCTTTGACATGGATTTCTTCTTCTTCTACATGTATTTGAGCCAATCTGTTGGTGAAATGTTTCTCCAAACTTTTTCTTTGAATTCCTTAGATTTTCATTTTGAGTTTTACTTCAGTTTGGCTGTTCTTCAGAAATCTTATCATGCCATTAAATTCTATGTTTGTATTTTGAATTTTAGTCATGGTTTTATTCAGCTGTTTGTGTTTTCACTATCTTCATTTAGATATTTACTGATATCCCCTTTGAGTTTCTTGCACATATTTATAATAGCTCCTTTGAGCCCACAGTTTTGCGCATCAGCTGAATTGCTTTCTGAGGAGGCATAGTATCTTCATTATTCACGTTGTTTGTGTTTTTGTGATGAGGCTTTGGTATCTGGAGTTAGATTGGTGGTGGTGTTTCTTGATATGGATATTTGCTCTTGTCTTTGCTGTATGGGTGTTTAAATATCCGTTTTCTATTACCCCGATTTATCAGGTTGTATCACTTTCAAGTCTTGGCCCACTCTGGGCCTCATGATTTGACCCCATATGCTACTGGAGTCAAGTGGAGGGTAGGGTGACGAACAGGTATTCAGGTAGTCAGGTGGCTCTGGAGCTGCTTGTTGAGGTCCTGGGTTGAGCTCCATTGTGATTCTGGAGCCCAGGCTGTGAATTATGGCTGGTAGGGAAAGCAGAGGAGGGGAGAAGACTGACTTTGGTGGTCTCTAACCAACTGGGGTCTAGTTCTGGCTCCATGTGATCCTTGAGCCGGGAGGTGGGTGAAGTGGCTGACAGGTGGGCAGGCAGGTATACTGGCACTGGGGGTTCCTGGCTGGAGTTCCAGTTTGCACTCCATGGTGCTCTGGGTCTGTGGAGTGGGTGGGAATTTGTAATTCATTTATTTCATTAATTCTTTCCAACAGACAGAATTTCCCAGAGATGTTTTGCATGTTTCCAAGTAAAGGCAGAGAACAAAGCATGTTAGTTACACACACACATTTCTTTTGATGAATTAAACATATTGCAGATAGAATAAGAAATGTCTCACCCTACTGAGTTATTGATCTTGTCATTATCAACATGGATTTATCCAAACTGCATTCTGAAAAGAATCATTGCAAATTTGCACAAATGTGAAAAGACTCAAGTAGTTTGATATGTGCTTATTTTTTATTATATGTATGTATGTGTAAATGAATATGTGGGTGTGTAAACATGCATGTGAGTGCAGACAGCCATAAGGTGTTGGAATCTCTAAGCTGGAGTTACAGGTACTCATGAGCCATGTTTCCTGGGAACTAGGAATTGCATCTTGGTCCTCTCCAAGAGCAATGCTAGAGCATGTAAGAGCTGAGCCACACCCCTCCAGCCTGATTAGGTACTATTTACAACTCTCTAAATTTCATGGCACCAAGAGACAGACATGCTATTAATGTGTGCTGCTAACTTCTAGTATTGCCAGAGGTCTTTAAAATGAAATAAGCATATGCAGGAATAAAATTATTAGCCTGATGAAAGCAGAATACAGAATTTCTTTTGATTGAAATGTTGTAATGATTTCTACTTTAGAGTTGTTTTAGATAACCCTTTTTTATATTTTATTTTTATTGTTCTATGAGAGGAAAAGTTCTTTCATTTCTAAATCAGTTTTTTCCCATTAGTTGGAGCCCAAATTTCTCTTATTTTTTACAGTTTTATTTATTTATTGAAAATTTCATATATGAGTACTCTATTAATATTAGGTCCCCCATTCTTTCCTGTCATTTTAAGGACCTGTTTAGGCAACTATATTGTTGAGATTTCACAGGTACAGATTTCCTGTCATAGAATACATAGAAGATTCTGTCTCTTGGCAGATAAATACACAGTTTGATATTTTTATTTGAAACGTTAAGCTCTTGCATGTCAATAACAGTATGGAGTTAGACTATGTAGCTGACATCTGAAGAGCCTAATTAAACATCTCAAAGCTCGGAACTTCACAGACAGATGGGGCGGCACCACAGGTGCTATGAAGATGTGATGATTTCACCCACATCCTTCTTGTTTTCTTTAGTACCTAGTGATTACATTTGTGTCACTTTAAAGAAAACTTCACGAGGACCATTCAGACTTGAAGTTTTACCCTTCTGTGAATAAAACGTTACAAAAGCAACTTACACACTTTTTTTTAAATAACCAAGTGATGTGATTTTTTTTATAACCAAGTCTTTCAGTATTGAGTAGACCTAGATTCATATAAAAGCAACATTTGAGGATCATAATTGTCATCCACAGTTCACTTTATCAATTCTTCAGTAGTCAGATATTCTTAACTAATTGACATATTATCTTTTCACCCATGGTGAAATTTTTGTATCAAAGGTACAGTGAAGATTTCTATTATGGAGAATTTCAAATCCATTTATCACATAGGCCAGTTGGCATAATGACGAATCTCATTTAGCTAATGGAATTATTAACCCTAGACTAATCTAGACTTACATTGATTCCATGTACATTACATAATCTAAATCATATATTATGTATTATTTTTTACTTGGTTGTTTCACTAGCTAATTATATCCTAAAAACAAAGATATTTTCAGTATGATCATAAAATAAGGATTTTTAACATTAAATATTTACACATATATGCAGTAGTTAATATCAAATGTATAATTGGTAGACTCACATTTTATTACAAAGAAAGTCACAATTATAATAATCCAAGACCTAATAATTGTATACTTATGATGTATCTATATATAACTTACATTTACTTAGTCTATACATTTCCACTATTAATGAGTCTTTATTGTTATCATAAAAACACATAGACATATTTTCCTTCCTAAAATTCTCACTTATATAAAATGTGTATCCTACAACCTGCTCTTTTGCCACTGCTTTTTTGGACTCTAATCATCACTGTTTGCCTCGTATCTGAGTCCCACATGTGTTCTGTGGGATGCTATGCACACACTGTCACCTCTTCTTAGCATCTTCTTCAACGATGACTTTGTGCATTAACTTCTGTACAATGAAGAAAACCTTCTCTGATTAAATCTGAGAGCAGCATTGTCTATAGGTGTAACAGTAGATACACAGATGTGAGTTTGATACTACTATAATTTAGTGAAACAATAGTAGCTTATTCCCACATAGGGCCTATATCTCCTCAGGTGCCAGTTTTTGACCAGGCTTATTTTTCCCAGGCACAGATTCCCTCCTATCAGAGGGTTTCACATAAAACCACAGAGACATTTATTAGCTGCATAATTGTAGTGCCTCTATTGCTCACAGGGTCACATTTTGCCTGACAGATTGCATTTTAGATTGTAATACTTTCAGGAAAGTCTGTTACAAAATTAACATACAAAAATTCAGTGGTCTTTCTGATGACACATATACTAAAGAAGAAATAAGAGACATAAACCCATTCACTACACACACACACACACACACACACACACACACACTTAGGAATAAACCTGGTTTTAAAAAAAAGAAAGACCTCTGTATTGAAAACACTTTGAAGAAACAAATTGATGAAGATACTAGAAGATGGAAGTATTCCCATTCTCATGAACTTGAGGAGTAAATACTGTGAACTGGCCAGGCTACTGAAAATTAATCCACAGTCAATGGAATTTCAGTCAGAATGTCGAAACCATTCTTGAAAGACATTGAAAAAAATCTTGAAATTTATGTAGAAACACGAAAAAATAGCTAGAACAACCTTGAAGAGAAAGAAGACCATGGGAAGCCTTATGCACTACACCTGATTGATTTCAGGTTATAATACAGAGCCATAGTAATAAAACTAGCTTGGCGCTCTCTCTCTCTCTCTCTCTCTCTCTCTCTCTCTCTCTCTCTCTCTCACACACACACACACACACACACACACACACAAAATAATACACACACAAAATAATACACACAATCTATGGAATAGAATATAGGACACATTTATAAATAAATATAATTATACCTACCTGATATTTGACAAAGATACCAAAAATATGCATTGAGCAGAAGACAGAATCATTTTAAAATGGTGCTAGAAAATCTGTGTGTATACTGGAATCACCACACTCATTACCTAGTTGCTGTCCAAGATTGTACTCCAGTGAGCAATGGATGAGTGTTCTCCTTACTCCACATTCTTGCCAGCATGAGCTGTCATTTTTTTTTTAACTAATTGTAGACATTCTTACTGGTGTAAAAATTTCAAGTTGTTTTGGTTTGTATTTCTCTGATGACTAACAATGTTGAACATTTCCTTACATACTTCTCAGCTTCATGAGGTATCATTTGTCAATTATTTTTCTTAATTCTGGTGCTCCTGGCATTCAGGAAGTCTTTTCCTGTGACAGTGAGTTCAAGACTATTTCCTACTTAATTTCTATCAGTTTCAGTATATATGCCCTGATTTTGAGATCTTTGATACATATGAAGTTGTGTTTTACAGAGGGTGATAAATATGAATCTGTTTGCATTCTTCCAAATGCAGCCATACAGTTTGACCAGCACCATTTGCTGAAGATGCTGTCTTCTTTCCGCTATGTATCTCTGTATTCTTTGTCAAAAGTAGGTGTTTGTATGTGTGTGGGTTTATTTCTGAGATTCAGATTGACTCCATTGATCAATGTATCTGCCTTTCTTCCACTACCTCACTTTTTTGTTACTCTAGTTCTGTAGTACAATTTGAGATCTTTCCATCTTCTGATATCTCCTTTAATTTCTTCAATGTCTTAAAGTTTTAATCATGCAAGTCTTTCACTTTCTTCTTTAATGGTACCTCAAGATATTTTATATTTTTTGAGGCTGTTGTGATAAGTGTTGCTCCTCTGATTTCTTTTTAGTACATTTATCATTTGTATTTAAGATCTAACAATTTTTTGTGTGATAATTGTATATCCAACTACTTTGTTGAAAGTGTTTATCAACTATAGAAGTTTCCAGGTGGAATTTTTAGTGTCACTTATATATACTATCATATCATTATAATAAAGGGGTTTATTATAATGACTTACAAGTTATGGTCCAGCTAATCCAGCAATTGCTGCCCATTTATGGAAAATCCAAGAATCCAGTAGTTGTTCAGTTCACAAGGTTGCATGTCTCAGATGTTCTTCAGTATCCATTCAATCCCAATGAAATAGGTTCTAAGGCCAGTGAAGGATGGACTAGCTGGTGAGGTGAGAGCAAGCAGGCAAAGAGCATATCTTCCTTCTTCCGTGTCCTTGTATATGTTTCTAGCAGAAGGCCTTGCTCAGATAAGAAGTGGATATTCACACTTAAATATCTAGATTAGAAATGGATCTTCACACTTCACATTTAAGCAATATCCTTCACATGTGTGCCTAAATTTTGGATTTTAGTTAATTCCAGATATAGTCAAGTTGACAACCAAGAATATCCATCACATCTCTACTCCTTTTGGGCGTTATTTCTTCCTTCTGTTCTAGAGTTTTTCAGTTGTCCTGCTAAGTTGCTAACATGATCTCTCTCTCTCTCTCTCTCTCTCTCTCTCTCTCTCTCTCTCTCTCTTAAATGCAAACTTGCCTTTTAGAACTGCCTTCATTGTATTTCATAAGTCTGGGGATAAAAAGTTCAGAAGCACTAAATGAAAATGTGGTTATAAATCTCTTTGTAAGATATTTTAGTGTAAACTTTAGATATTTTTAAATATTCTCCTAGAATCATTTGAAGAGCTAACAACCATTTAATTGTGATGAATAATAAATAATAATTAATGCATGTTCTGCTCTGAAAATGTGAGAGTAAATTATTTTATAATTATAAAAACCTCTCAGCCTTCAAATATTAGGTTAAAGAATTAGAAATGCTGGCACTACTCTGTTATGTAAGAAATATTCTTAAGAAGCAAAGATTCATATATTACCAATTTCTTCAGTTTATTTAACAATTAAATAATATAACACTCAATTATGAAATTTATAAGCTATTGTGCCCTCAAGAATGTCAAACAAAAATTATACAAAAATGTTATTTATATAAAATAATTAGGCCCAGGTTGGTCTTTAATCCCAAACAAAGTTGACTGTATTAGGAAAAACTAATTTGTCATAACTAATGCTTTACTTATCATTTATAAGTGAAAGAAACTATAAAATGGGTCAAAGACTTTACTTTTTATGATTAGCTTCATTTTTATGACTGCGAGTTAGGAAAGACTACAACTGTAGTGTGGTGGTCTGAATAAGAATGGCCGCCCTCCCCCGACAGGCTCAAATACTTGAATGCTTATTTACAGTTGGTGGAACTCTTTGGGAAGAAGTAGGAGGTGTAGCCTAGTTGGGGGAAGTATGTCATTGGAGGTAGGCTTTGAGGTTTAAGAAGTCCATGCCATTCCCTGTAAATCACTCTCTCCTCTGTCTCTGTCTCTGTCTCTCTCCCTCTGTCTGTCTGTCTGTCTGTCTCTGTCTCTGTCTCTGTCTCTCTGTCTCTCTCCTGGTCAATCTCTCAACCTGAAACCTTTCACCTACTACTCCAGCTACTTGACTGCCTACTGCTATGCTATCAGCCATGATGGTCTTACATTCACCTGAAAACTATAAGCAAGTCCCCAAGTAAATACTTTCTTTTACAAGTTGCCTTGGTCAGATCAATAGAAAAGTAACTAAGATACCACTTCTCTTTCTCAATGTTCCCTGAAACAAGGAGTAGAAGAAAGCTGATAGAGATATCCCATTTATGGCTGAACACTCAGAGGCATTTATTCTCATCATTTAGAGCAGTAAGGAGTCTCTACACTAAACAAGAAAGTTTACTGACCAAGGTTAGGAGAGCAGCACCAATCTATGGATATCAGCATAAATATTTAAAGTTACTTCCTTTTTTATAAATTTTGCTCTAAATAAATGGAAACTTTTAGAGTTTAGCTCAGTGTATCCTTCTGTAGTGATACTATTCCAAAAATTCTGTTGAAACTTACTTCTTTTCCTTTCTACCTAGTCCTCCAAATGATAGTGTCTTAGTTAATGTTGTATTGCTCCGAAGAAACACCATGGCCAAGGCAACACTGAAAAAGAGAGCATTGAATTGGGGCTTGCCTACAGCTTCAGCGGGCTAGGTCATGACCGTCACGGCAGGAAGTGTGATGACAGGAAGGCAGCTGTGCCATTGGAGCCTTATATGAGGCTTACATCTGATTTGCATGGTGGAGGCAGAGAGAGAGCACCACGGGGCATGGGGAGGTTTTTGTTTCTTTTTAAATCCAAAAGCCCACCCATCATGACACACCTCCTCCAAAAAGGCCATACATCCTATTCCTTTCTAAACAGTCATAAGCTGGGAACCAAACAATCAAGTATATGAGCATATATACTTAAGAGGCCATTCTCATTCAAAACACCATAGATAGTTAGTTACAATTCATATTTATTTTCCACAAAACGTATTTGCATTATGTTTCTCCAAAATATGGAAGGCATTTCTCCACAGGTTCCAATTCTTTAATCCTGTCTATCTGATAGGTAGCAGCATACTCTAGGTTTCATGCAGACCCATTATCAGCATTGCCCAATACTAGTTGGACATTTGTTTGATGTGAAATTTTATTGCCATGACTTCTGATCCCCTGTACTGAGACTGTAGCAGAATCACTTTTAATATGCACCTAATACAAGACGATGCTTTATAAAAGCTGATTTTAGAAACCAAGCACTCTCCCCTTTTGTCTCAATACCATTTAGGTGCAGGCATGGAGAACAGGTGAGTAAATATGGTTAGGCATGGAGAACAGGTGATTCTACATCTTCATGTTGCTGTCATTTGCTGTTCATGAACTGTGTGTCAGTATTTTTTATGTCAACCATAAAAAGACAAAATGGACGTTAAAGTGACCAGGTCAATTATCACACAAAATTTTACAACTTACTTTATTCTTTTATTATTTTTATTTCCTGTAATATAAAAGTTGGGTGTGGGCTAATTATTTTTTGAAAATAAGTAATTTGTTGGTGTGTGTATTTCATTTCCCGTCATTACAGGAGGCAAATAAAACATAACTGCCTCGCTATGAGCAAGACCAATTTTGCTCATGTGTTAAGTTGATGACAATTAGATATTTCTATTGTAATTGTGAATTTTATTATAATTGTGAATCTCCTTTGCAATTAACAGTTAATAGAAGAAAAAAGTCAATTAGTTCAGTCAGCAACATCAAATTTAATTGTAGGAGTTGAAAACTGAATGTGCGTTTATAAGGATGAATGTCTAAATCCTGTCATTATCAACCCTTAAAGGAACAGAAGGAAAATACATTTTAAGTTCTAATAAATCTTTATTTTATTTTATCAGAATTTTTTTTACATGAGCACTACATCTACATCACTCCTGCTCTTCCCTCTCCCTCCAACTCCTTTATGTTCCTCATCTTCCTCCAAAATTTATGATCTCCATTATCATTCAACACACACACACACACACACACACACACACACACACACACACACACACACACAGCCTATTGTGTCTATTAAATATTTCTCATATGTACACTTCCAGAAGAAACCGTTTATGTCAGTATACTCTGAAAGCATCTATTCTCCTCCAATACATTCTCTTACATACATGCATTTTTTGTTTTTACTTCTGAATACCTTTACAACAACTGCCAAATGAAATATAAATTCTAAAATGTCATAAAATAGAGATATCATTCAGATTCATAGATTAATAACTTTTCTGAATTTAAGTCGACTTTTTTAAGCAGTGTGATACTATATTTTTCTGAAGTTCACTTTCTATAATTGCTTTGTAAAATATACATAAAAAATTGACAAAGCAAGGCAGAGAAGTAAATACTTCTTTTAAAAAGAGTATTCAATACGTCAGAGAAAATATGCAATGGCCTTAGAAGGAAGGATGATGTTCAGTAAGTTGAAACATATAACAAGACCCAACAGTGAAGCATCATTACAGGAAGCTTAGTTTTATCTTATAAGATATCACTAAATGCTTAAGAACAAAAATATTCTATGGCCAGAGAATAAGATATCAACACTTTTAACATTTTGATCATTTTAAAAAATGATTAGATCTGGGAAATAAAGGGCATACATTTGGTTTATACATATATGCTTAGCAATATTTGTGTTTCATTGACCTTGGTGGCTACTGAGAACCATAGATAAGTAAATGAATTGGAACTGAAAAGGAACATTTAGTTGGGATATGAAGCACAAGAACATAGGCACTTTCTTGAAGCTATCAGTTATGAGTAATTAGCCTCACATGAATTACAAGTATAACTTGGGCTATCTCAAAGGAGCCTCTGAAGGTCTTTGGTGCAATTATGCAGAAACCTCTATGGCGAATGAGTATAATGCTATATTTAAAGATTGAAGATGGATTGTGTTCCTTCCTTACCACTGACTGCTGTACTATCATGAGCAAAGTACCTAATTTCTATGTATTATAATTCTAAAGATACAATTGACATACTCATCCTAACTGCTTTGCTATATTTCACTGCATACACAAAATACCTGAAAAGTCCATGTATAAGTATATGTAAAGGGATCTCCCGCTCCCCTAAGCTCTCTTTCCCCCAACCCTTGCCCTTCATTAATCCCCATCACGTCCAGTTTGCTCATATAGATCTTATCCATTTCTCTGTTGTTGAGCGATCCCTGTGTCTTTCTTAGCGTCCTCTTTACTAGGTAGCCTCCCTGGAGTTGTGAGTAGCAGTCTAGTCATCCTTTGCTTTACATCTAGTATCCACCTATGAGTGAGTACATACCATGTTTGTCTTTCTGAGTCTGGGTTACCTCACTCAAGATGATTTTTTCTAGATCCATCCATTTGCCTGCAAGCCTCATGATGTCATTGTTTTTCTCTGCTGAGTAGTACTCCATTGTGTAAATGTACCTGATTTTATTTATCCATTCTTCAGTTGAAGGGCATCTAGGTTGTTTCCAGGTTCTGGCTATTACAAACAATGTTGATATGAACATAGCTGAGCATGTGCCCTTGTGGTATGATTGAGCATTCCTTGGGTATATGCCCAAGAGTGGTGTAGCTGGATCTTGGGGGAGATTGATTCCCAATTTTCTAAGAAAGTGCCATATTGATTTCCAAAGTAGCTGTACAAGCTTGCATTCTCACCAACAGTGGAGGAGAGTTCCTCTTGCTCCACATCCTCTCCAGCATAAGCTGTCTTCTGTGTTTTTGATCTTAGTCATTCTTACAGGTGTAAGGTGGTATCTCAGAGTCATTTTGATTTGCATTTCTCTGATGATTAGGGATGTTGAGCAATTCCTTAAATGTCTTTCAGCCATTTGAGCTTCCTCTGTTGAGAATTCTCTGTTTAGCTCTATAGCCCATTTCTTAATTGGACTGTTGGGCATTTTGATGTCTAATTTCTTGAGTTCTTTATATATTCTGGATATCAGCCCTCTGTCAGATGTGTGGTTGGTGAAGATCTGGATCAAGAACAGGGAGGAAGAACAAGGAAAGCGATACCATGATAAATTAAGACCCCATGGGGATAGGAAGAGGCAAAGTGCTAGAGAGGTCCCCAGAAATCCACAAAGATACCTCCACAATAGACTACTGGCAATGGTCTAGAGAAAGCCCGAACTGACCTACTCTGATGATTGGATGGCCAAACACCCTAACTGTCGTGATAGAACTCTCATCCAGTGACTGATGGAAGCAGATGAAGAGATCGAAGGCCAAGCCCTAGGTGGAGCTCCAGGAGTCCAATGGGCGAGAGAGAGGAGGGATTTTATGAGCAAGAGATATTGAGACCATGATTGGAAAAAGCACAGGGACAAAGAGCCAAACTAGTGGAAACACATGAACTGTGAACCAATAGCTGCGGAGCCCCCATGGAACTGGATCAGGCCCTCTGGATAAGTGAGACAGTTGATTAGCTTGAATTATTTAGGAAGCCCTCAGGCAGTAGGACCGGGACCTGTCCTTAGTGCATGAGCTGGCTTTTTGGAACCTAGGGCCTATGCAAGGACACTTTGCTCGGCCTAGGTGAAGGAAGGAGGGGACTGGACCTGCCTCAACCAAATCTACCAGGCTGAGCTGAATCCCCAGGGGAGTCCTTGCTTTGGAGGAGGTGGGGATGGGGGGTGGATTGAGGGGGAGGGCGAGGGGGGGCAGGAGGAGGGAGGACAAGGGAATCCGTGGCTGATATGTAAGAATAAATTAATTATAAAATTAAAAAAAATAAAAAAGTACACATAACAGTTTATCTCAACTACATATTCATATTTTAATCAGATATATGAAAATAAACCTAAATAAGTTTCTATAACTTATTATTCTATATATATTACATCCATACCATATAATTCTATATTTTCTGTACTTCATTTTTAACAATATCTCCTAGATAATACTTTTTGCAGATTATACAGTACTGGGATAAATCTATAGCAATTCTGTATTTATAACACAGATTAAAAAACCAGTGTTTTACCTTTATGAATTATTTAGAATTTCTTCACACTCAATTGAGCTAACAACTGAATAATTTCCTTTGGTAATTGACCTAATTAATCAGAGGACTCCTGTCTGCTAATGTGTCATTAACAGTCAATTTTGGAGAGTTTATTCTGCTATCTGTGAATTCGGGTGATGAATGCATATGTCAAAATGACGTTACTTTTGTCCTCTTAATTAAGTTGATACTTATTTTTAGTTTAGGCACACAGTAGCTATAACACTGCCAAAAAGGAATATTTTAAGTGCACCAACATAAAAATTGACATTTTTAATGACAGCACCTTATTTTGCTCTAAGTTGAAGCACAGAAAATACTGATGTGTTTCAAAGACACTTGTTTGTCTTCTATTTCTAAGTTCATGTTAAACAAATCTTGAATTACTCAGGGTTTTCCAGATAGAGTCTTATATAAAAAATGACCTTCCTTATGGCTAATATTTCCATTAATGAGTTCCAAAATCTAGACTTTAGTTCAATATTGCATTCTATAAACTTGAAAGAGACTGTACTACTCAAAGTGAAGAATGTGGTGAAATGCACCCGGTTCTCATTTCAGAGAAGTGATGTAACACATCTCAAATTATCTTTGCTATTCATTCTATAATTGTCATATAAACTCTACAAAATTTGCGAAACTTAGTTCTAACCTTAACAGACACATTTAGACTATATTCATTAGAATTTTAGCATGATACCTGGTTATATAAAGTCTATATCGTATTTTAAGTTGCTGTGTAATAGAAGGATATCTATATTGTAAGTCATTACATTGAAGAGATAGGTTTTTTCCACTTGTTGATCATCATGTTCTGGTAAATATTTTGTATAACTTCTTTTATTTAATATTAACTAATATATGTCCAGCTTATTATGTAAAACAAATTGCTAAATGGTCTTATTAATAAAAAAAACCTGGAGCCAGATATTGGGGTGAAAACTGAGAGATCAGAGGAATAGGACAAGCCACATCCAACCTCCTCTTCAGCCTCCAAAGAGACCTACTTCCTGTATACCCATGCCAACATGCCTTTCTGTCCCTACCATCTCACTTCCTTTCTCCACCCAACTAAATCACTTCCTCTTTCTGGCCAGCTCTGTCACTACCTGTCTGTCTCTACAGAGCTCCAGACCTTTATGGTTAACTAGTGTTGGAATTAAAGGCATGTACCACCATGCCTGGCTCTGTTCCCAGTGTGGCCTTGAACTCATAGAGATCCAGATGGATCTCTGCCTCCTGAATGCTAGGATTAAAGGTGTGTGCTACCATTGCCTGGTCTCTATGTTTACTATAGTGGCTGGCTTTTTCCTCCAATCTTCACATAAGCTTTATTGGGGAACACAGATAAAATATCACCACACTATTGAAATACTTATTTAATGAAGAAAATAATTTAAGCTTGAAAAACTAAATAAATAAATTTTAGTTTCAAATGTAAAGTGGTAGAACTAGGGTTCAGTCACTACAAATTGAAGATAAAACAAAAGTTAGTGAATGCTATTTTATGAAACTGTTTCCTAGTTTTTGTCTTTTATTTCTAAGATATCTGATCATGGCAATGGTGTCAAAGGAACATAGCAATTCACAGTTAAGTATCTATGCAATTGTCCATTTCAGGATGGGAGTGAGTATGTGTGGCATGCACAAATTTGGTCATGAAGTTATATAAAATGTGTTTCATAAAAGCCCCATAGTGGCAACATGCTCTCCTAACTCTAGTGGCTGTCCCCTCTGCCAGGGGCTTTATGCAAACAGCTTACTGTCATCTTCTTCTTTCATTCACAATTTATAGCATCAGTACACAGGCAAATCGTGTTTTTCCTTCACTACTCACCACTGTCTGCTGCCTTAATGATCTATTGGAGTATGTCAATCTTCTTGGATGTCATTTCTAGCTTGAACAATCACAGCTTTCTGAACACATTTCTACATTTTGCTGCTTTCAGTTGACATACTCTGAGTTGAATCTTGTGCTGACATATCCCTTTGCATGCTTGCCTTCATGACCACAGATGTTATTTCACCTTATAAGCTACAACATAGAAAACAAAGAGAAGCATTAATATTCCACAATTGTGTGTACATATTTAGAAAAGGGAATTTAGGTTTAGATGTAGATGTGTTTTGTGGTGTGTAAAAATCTTACCAAGATGTTTTCAGCATAAGGATGACTTTCTGTATAATTGCAAAAATGTATAATGCTTTAACAGAAATTTAAACGTTAATATTTTAAATCACTCATTCTTTAACATACAGAGTTACTACTGGGGGCAAATCTCAGTTTCAGTGTGTGTGTGTGTGTGTGTGTGTGTGTGTATAACAAATTTATACAGTGTACATATATATATATATAAATTTGTATATGTACATGTACAAATTTGTACAGTGTACATATATATGTATAAATTTGTACATGTATATGTGCAAATGCAATCTGATGTATTGTTAAAAGTACAAACTGAAATAAGGACAGTATAGACTGGTGGCTTCATGTTTTCCTCCATGAATAATACATATATTAAGCAGATGTAATATTTTCTAATATGCCATTAATAAAAAACAGCATATTTACCATTTCTCAAGAACTTCTCCTCACCAAAATCTGATGCTGTTTGGTGCAGACAAAATAGGAAGTCACAACTCGACAGGATGAGAATGGCATTGAAACAGATTTCCAGCAACAAGTACTTTGGAGGTCGCAGAAAGTTTTTGAATCTGACAATGTTGAACTGAAACACAAAATCAGATTTGCTGTCTGCCTATCACCCCAGGCTGAGAGTGGAAAGTACCCTGCACTCTATTGGCTATCTGGATTGACTTGCCCAGAATAAAATTTCATATCAAAGTCTAGCTGTTACCAAGCTGCCTCAGAACATGGCCTTGTTTTCATTGCTCTGGATACCAGCCTCTGTAGCTCCAATATTAAAGACGACAGCTAGGAATTCAGCATTGGTGCTGGTTTTTACAAGAATGCCACTGAATATCCCTGGAAAACTCATTATAGAATATATTCTTATGTAACAGAGCAGATTTCCCTATATCATGAATGCCAGTTTTCCAGTGGACCCAGAAAGAATGTCTACTTTTTATCATTCCACGGGAAGTCACAGAACACTGGTTTGTCCTATGAAAAATCCTGGAAAATATAAATTTATGTCAGCATTTGCTCCAATTTACAACTTAATGTTCTATCTTCAGGATAAAAAAAAAGCTATTTGTAGATGTAGTTCTAAATGGTCTTATTAAATAAGAAACACAAAGCCAAATACAGAGTCAAAAGCCCAAGAAGTCAGAGCACTAGCGAACAGCCTTTAGCTTACCAGTTGCTGCCGTCCTTCCCCTGAGAGAGAGACCTTCTTCCTGTGTCCTGTCTTTTTATTGCCTTTCTGTTCTGCCTTCTAATTGGCTCTAAACCCAACCACATGACTTTCTCGTCACTGCCTATCTATACAGACCTCCAGGTCTCTATGGTTGGTACTGGGATTAAAGCCTTGTGTCACCATGCTGGCTATGTCCTTGAACACACAGACTCTGTCTTCCATGTGATCAAATTAAGGGCGTGTGCTACCACTGCCAGACTTCTGCTAAATGGCTTGCTATTAGCTCTGATCCCCAGGCAACTTTATTTATTAACATACAAATAAAGTCACATTTCAGCACAAATAAAATATCACCATACTTCCCCCTTCTATTCTAATAAAAATAAAAATGGAAAAAAGTTATAACTAATATAAGGAAAAATATATACAATAAGTACAATAACTATATACAATATATAGAAGCAATAAATACCTAAACAATGTCTAGTCTATTTGCATTTGACAAACTCAGAGAAAATATTCCATTATCTATCCTATTTTGGTAAGTCCAAAAGGTACCTGATTCACTTTCTATCCTAACTTATATTACTAACAGAGAACTATCTTATTTAATATCTTTCAAATTTATATGCTTATACCTCTTTAGTGAGTTTCTTTTCTGAAATTCTTAACAAGGAAAACTATAACTATCTAATCTTTAACTATAACTATAACTATCTAATCTTCAACTACATCAAAGACTTCAGAAGGATATACTATTACCTGAGAAATGGGAGAAGGATGCAAACAGCTTTTGCGAGTCTTGTGAGATTAGACAGAGACAGCTGGCAGCCTGGACAGTCATCCAAAGTTCCTTTGTAAAGTTGGGTCATCTGTCTTCAGCCCACAGGCCTAGAGTCTCTCAGTCACTTTTCTCTGTGTCCTGTAGAATGTCTGGTAGTTTCCTTTGTGTAGCAGGAACCTGAAGGACCATTTTGCCAAGCAAAGTTCAGTGGTCACCTTCCTATGGGTTCTGCATGTCCAGTTGATCAAGCAGTCCAGGCAAGAACAGTTTCTTGCTCAAATGGCTATTTTTGCCAAGAAGAAGATAAACTCCATATAGAGTGTCCTCTATGCTCATTTTCTTGTAAGGGTATTGAAAAGAAACAGTCCTTAGTCTTCTATGACTGTCAAACTTGTAGTCATGTTAGTTAAGTTTTCTAGGTATACATAGATATAGTTCAGATAGATAGGTAATCTTCAAACACTTCAAAGACCTACAGAATATGGCATTTAAAATGTTTTAAAAATTTAGATTTTCTGAAGAGTGAGACATGTCTGTTCCTGGAAGCACCGATTTACTTCAGAGAGGATGATGGGCATCTAAGTATAAAAAGTATTTAAGAGGAGTCACTGTATAATGGGTAGATAATACCCCAATTAAACATCTTATGACATCAAGTAAAACCTTCTGTGCCAGGAATGAGCTATATCTTGTTGACTCATTGGCAAAAGAGGTTCCATAGATCCCCAAAGATCACAGGAAATTGCATTAGCTATTAGTTACTCTCAATCACCTGATTGTAAGGCTCTATTTCTGAAGACACAAATTACTTATTCATTGAACATATAGAAATTAATCCAGTGCCCAACTAAAGCTTCAGCACTACTGACTAGAGTTCATGGTGCCTGAAGGTACTCTGCATACTATCAGAAGAGAAAAACAGTCATTCATATCACTCAGCTACAAACTGTGACCAACATAGAGGCCTACCTGCAAGAAATACAGGTATATTGTAGCACAAATGTTATAGAAGCAACCAACCACTTTTTGATTTGTATTTATGGCCCGCTCAATGAGATGGGAACCCTGCCTAACTGCTAAAGTAGCCAAGAACATAGACTAGATGGGTCATAGGCCGTAGGAAATATTTCTATACCCATAGAGTAGCATCACTCAACCCTTACCGTAGAAGATTCTTGTAGTAGATGGTAATTAACACAGAATCCCACAACTGGACAATGGGCAGAGAATGAGAGATATTGAAGCACCCAGCACTAACTGAGATGCTTTTACCAAACTCTTCTACTCAAGATTCAGGGATTTGACTATCAGAAGATGATACAGAAAGATTGTGAAAGCCAGAGGTGGTGGATGGCTCCAAGGAAAGAGCATCATCCAAATACAAGAAGACTGATATACATATGAACTCACAGAGACTGTGACAGCATTCTGAAGACCTGCACAGGCTCAAACCAGAAAAAAATCTCATCATGGAGTAGGGGATGTGAACACAAAGTCCCACTCATAACCAAGAAACCAAAAGACTATTAGCAATTGATACCAGCTAGCAAAGAGAAATATCAGTTTTTTCCAATGGAATATCACTGAATATATCAACCAGACTCTAGGGTGGGCCCCATTTCCAAGAACAGTTGGTCAATTCAAAATTTACTTTATTTGGTGTGTGTGTGTGTGTGTGTGTGTGTGTGTGTGTGTGTGTGTGTGTTTGTGCATACTTTTAAATTTTATTGTATTACCTTTTTTGGTTTTGATTTTCATTTTTTTTTTTAGAAAGACAGGGAGACAGAGAATATGAAGTTGGGTCGAAAGGGAGGTGGGGAGGATAATGAAGTTTGGTATAGAGGATCTGGTGGGGAAGAATATGATCAAAATACATTATATGAAAAAATTTAAATGAAATATACATTAATATTAAAGTACTGATGATATGTAAATAACCAATTGACTTTAAGTTTAACAATAAAAATTTTAGTATGTGCTAACTAGATAACATATAAAACTAGACAAACAGCCTATAGAATTTGTCAAATGTTATTTTAATTAACATTACTTTCATATAAAATTCATATATTTACTCTTTTTATATAAACTAGTTATTTTAATTTACAATAACACTAATATGATCATTTCAGAAAATGAAATATTACCTAAAAAGGGCTCTATGATGTAGAATTGCCCAGTATGACAGCTGGTATATGTGTACCTTTGTGAGTGTTTGTGGCTAACATGGTCTAGATAAAGATGTCATCCTCAAAATAATTAATTAGTCTAATTAACTTGCAAAAAAATTAAAAAGTGTTTCGTTATTGTTCACTGACTTTTGAAACTATTGTTTGTTTCTACTGTTTGAAAAAAATATTTCCATCTGCCTTGTCCAGATACAGAAACAAATTGCTAATTAGTGCAGCTGAAGTCCACAGAACTGTTCATGATGACTTGAGGCAGAGTATTTGTTGTTACAGCCTTTTTCCCAAATCTCAGAATGATGACACCTGTTCAGGTTGTTTCACCTGATATTCCTGAAATAACTGTAAGGCTAAGAAAAATAAATCTTTTAAAGAAAGCTTCACTAATTGAGGAAGAAAATGTTGAATATCCTGCATGTCTTCTTTAAGGTTTCTATTGCTGGGAGGAGATACCATGACCACGGCAACTCTTATAAAGGAAAAACATTTAATTGGGTGGCTTATAGTTCAGAGCTCAGTCCATTATTATTATGGTGGGACATGGTGCTGTAGGCAGACATGGTGTTGGAGAGGTATCTGAGGGTTCTCTATCTTGCACAGGCAATAGGAAGTGGTCTCTCTTACTGGGTGGAGCTTGAGCATAGGAGACATCAAAACCCACCCCCATTCTCTAAGGCCACACTTACTCCAACAAGGCTACACCTCCCATTAGTGCCACTCCTTTTGGGTGCCGTGTTCTTTCAAACCACCACAGTGTATCAGCATTTCCTACCTGCAATGAAAAAAGTATTTTTCTAAAATAGAGTTACATTGTTATATCACATTTTTGAGGTGCAGTTCATCATTTGTTTATAGATGCAGGAAAACTAAAGGTTATCATCCATATACAATGTAGGGCTTAAATCTGTACTCAGCACTCACTGATGTAGCATGAATCTTAAAGCGTCTTATTAATAAAATCAAACCCGGAGCTAGGTATTGGGGTGAATGCTAGAAGATCAGAGAAGCAGAACAAGACACAGCCACCTCAGCTTGCCAATTCCTCAGCTGATGCAGTTTCCTCAGACTGGAAGCCTCTGAGTCTTCATCCATAATGGGTCTCAGCTGAACTGTGCTGCTCAAAAGCCTAAAAGATTAACCAGCTCTAGTTCCTCGTCCTCACACCTTAAATACCTTTCTGCTTCCTGCCATCACTTCCTGGGATTAAAGGCTCTTGTTACCATGCCTGGATGTTTCCAGTGTGGCTTTGAACTCACAGAGATCCAGGTGGATCTCTGCCTCTGGAATGCTAGGATTAAAGGCATGTGTGCCACTATTTTCTGGCCTCTATATCTAGTGGTTGTTCTGTTCTCTGACCCCAAATAAGTTTATTAGGGTGCACAATATTTTGGGGGAACACAATACCACCACACACTGAAATGTTTATGGACAAAGCATCAGGAAAAATAAGTAATAATTGTAGTTGTGATAGTCTTGATTGTCAACTTGATGGGATTTTGAATCTCTGTAGAAACAAATCTATGATCATGTTAGTGAGAGATTTTCTGGACTACACTAATTGAGGTGGGTGGTATCTTTCTATGACATGGGGTCATGGAGTAAATAATGAGCAGAAAGTGAAATGAGTATTAGCTTTCATCTCTGATTCCCAATGGTAGATACATTGTGACTAGCTGCCCCCCATTTCTTCTGCTATGATTTTTCTGTTGTAACAGACAATACCACCAAATTATGAGCCATAAGTTTTTATTGTATGAAAAATTAAATGAATTCTAAATTAATTTTAAAATACTGCTGAAATGTAAATAACCAATTTATTTTCAGTTTGACAAATTTTTTTAAGGTGTATTAACTAGATAACATACAAAACAAAGCAACAACAACAACAAAAACTCAGTACATTCCCTATAGAATTTGGCAAATGAGGATGTTTAAGAGTTCTTTAGTTAAGGTATATTAGCTTGCCATAAATATCATCAGTAAAAGGAATAACGTTGTTAAATATTTTAAGATGAGCTGGTAATGGAGCAAAAGCAAAACATAATGTTGGGAAATGGAAAATAAATTCTTAGAGTACAAATAGTTTTATATAAATTTGATAATTGCTCAGGTCTTCAAGTTCAGTGTTGTGTGGAATAAATGATAAACAAGTCTAACTCTTTGCTGACAATATTTTGTTATGCATTTATAAACTCACAATATGATCCATGGTAGTCTCCCTGGCCCAATCTCTTGGTTTGACCCCTATAGTTGGAAGCAACATAACAGTATTTGTCACTACTTTGATTAATTTATTCATGAAACTAATAGCAGAGATCCCGTGACATATTCTATTTTCTATTAATGACTGGTCCCAGTGTAATATTATTATTTCAACTAGAAACAAAAGGGTTTTCTTTAATCAAAAGCTTGGGGTTTATTACAGTCACTTAGAGAATGTTTTTGAAAATGAAATGACTCTTGGTATCATTCTATACATACAGAATGAAATTTCATGAGAGACAAAAATATTTTACTTTTAAATCCTTTCATATGGCTCAGATTCTACTGCCACAAAGCAAAAATTAATGCCATTATGTGCAAGAAATGTTGAATTTCACTGTATATGGAGGGAATACAACTTTCAAGAATAATTTAAGAATAAAAATCAAGATCTTAAGGATGGCAGGGGATTGTGGAGACATTTGAGAGATACTTCAGCAGATGGACTACACAGGTGATATTTTACTAATCTAAATGTTAGAAAGTGACACAGGAGAATGGAAAAGGAAAATCATTTGTTTGGCCCCTTTCTATCCCATGAGTTCCAATGCCTCCTTTATGTACATTACACCAATAGTTTTAGCAAAATTTGAAAAAGAGTGCATTTGTATTAAAATTATTCTGAAGTAGAAGGTAGAGTCCAAGTTATACATTTTATTAAATGTTATATCTACCTATTAAGTCTATCTTTTTTAAAAGCCTAAGAATTCCATTCTAACGTGTATTCTACATTAACTCTTCAAAAGTGTAGTCTTCATATAGCAATTCTGATTTACTTTTGTTAACATTATATTATTTCTCAAAAATTTACTTAAGAAATTGTAATACAAAACTCTGTTCTCTGTTTATTTTGACCATTCAGGCTTATCAGATTAAAAAGTACATACCATAAGACTTTATGGACCAAATTGAACTCTTAATTGTTAACTGACGAAGAATGCTGGTGATATATTACATTGGATATCTCTAGATTTGAGGGAAACTCATAAGGAAGCAATCAAAATAAATATCAAAAATAACCAAGAAAAAATTAGAATTATGCTGATGTAACAACAATAACAAATTGTAAACATTCCTTAAAAAGGAAATCAGAGATGAATAAAAAACAAACAACAAGGTGGTAAGATGAGGTAAATATCCACTCTAAAAATACGAGTTGCAATTGAGAAAATGCCTCCATCTGGTTTGTCTGGAGGGTCTGGCGGGGGAGGGGGCATTTTCTTGACTAATTATTGATGTGGAAGGTCCCAGCCAATTGCGAGTTATGCTGCAATTGGGAAGGTGGTCCTGTGTAGTGTAAGAAAGCAGGCTGATGAAGATGTGGAGAGCAATCCGGTAAGCAGCATTCCTTTATGTTCTCTGCTTCAGTTCCTGCATCCAGGCTCATATGTTTGAATACTGGTTCCCAACATGTAGAACTATTTGGGAAAGATTAGGAGGTGTGGCCTTCTTGGGGGAGGTACACCACTGGGTCAGGTTTTGAAATTTCAAGAGCCCACACCATTCGCAATTAGCTTTCTCTCTGCTTCCTACTTGTGGTTTAAGACATGAGCTCTCAGCTGCTCCTGCTGCCAAGCCTTTGCCCTGCCATCATGGACTCCAACATTCCTAAACCATAAGCCATAACGCTTGGATACTATATAAGTTGCCTTTGTCATGGTGTTTTATCATAGCAATAGAAATGTAACCATGATACCCACTAACTCACTTCTCCAAACTACAATAAAAGCAGCAACAGCAACAACCATTAAAGCTTGAGCATTGAGTAAGCAGAGCAAAAGATTACTAGATACTATATGGCTCCAATACAGCTAGACTTAATGGTTAGTGTTAAGAATGTATGCTAAGTGAATTTTCTGTGTATTGATTTTGCGTAGTCTACAATGAGACAGTCATAGTAAAATTTTATATATTATACCCTTAAAATTTGTATGTGTGCTACGCTCAATTAAACGTACAAACAGTAAGAAACCAGTAGCACATATTACTTCTAGCTTTGAAGTATGATATCTTTAAAATTTTGGAATTGAATACATAATATCATTTGTGTGTCCAAAGCTTTATATTGCGCAGAGTATGGATATATGGTTAAATTTCAGGGCATATTTACAACAAACATTTCCTGAAGTCATATGATTGCTATGGTTCAAGTCTGGTTTTCTGGAGCTTGACCAGTCATCTACACGCCCAGAGCTGACCCAGTATAACTTTAGACATGTTCTCCCTCTCTGGAATTGTATAGACTTGTCTATTTATATTGATATCCCCCTTTCAATCTTTAGAACTCAAAGCAGCTCTGAGAAACTTTTTTTTCTCTCTGAGAAAACTGTTAATTTCTAAGACTGTGTAAGTTAAACTATCTTAAAAGTTGCAAAATTATCATTTACCTGCCCTTTGTGGCAATGACACAGTTGTAGCTTCTTAATTGCTTGGAATGTTTAAAGGTTGATTTTTAGTTTTAATTATGGGTGTGTACATTTTAGTTCAGATGCTCTTAGAACTCAGAGGATAATTCTTGATCCCACTAAAGCTGAAGTTACAGGAGGTTGTAAGTCACCAAGTGTGGGTCTTGGGAATTAAACTTGGGTCTTTTGGCAGAGCAGAAAGCACTTTTAACTGCTGAGCCCCCTCTCCAGCCCTCTTTTAATATTGTTTATTATCCACTATTTCGTAAAGTCTGTTAAATTGAAAAGACGAATGTTGTATTAGTTAATAATTTTTGTTTACAACTTTAATACATACGCAGTAGACATTTCAGGTTAGCAACCAGTAATTTTCAATGAATATATAAAAGTTTAGCTGGCAGACAATAGAGAAAAGCATCACAAAGAGTCACACTAGCCTAGTCCTGTCAGCTACCTCTTGGGTTTTAGGAGCTGATGACCTGACATTCAAAGCCGTAGGTCCTCTTGAACATTAACAGTTTCATAGAACAGAATCTTGACAGTACTACTCTTTGACTATGATAGATCATGACCAAAACAAAGTCAACATCCAATCATGACAGAAAACTGGATAAAAATGTGCTCAGTCAGTCATAATATCAGATATAGTTTCTCTGTATCCATCCCTGATTCTAAATAAGATGAACAGATGTGGTCTGGATGTAGCCTTGTTCTTTCTCATCAGATTTTTTACTATGTACAAATTACCTAACACAAGTCTGAGGCTTCAACTTCCTCTAACAACCATGCCCAGTGGAAAGAAAGCACAATTATTCTTAGTGATGTGTTGTAATGATCTTTGGCTGGAGGACACTACATTCTCTAGAGTAACAGAACTTACAGAATGAATCTATCTCCCTGTCTATCTCTATTTATTTCTGTCTATCTCTATTATCTATCTGTCATTTATCTATGTATCTATCTATTGTGGTGACATTTTGTTTGTGCTCTAACAAATAAAGCTTGCCTGGGGATCAGAGGACAAAGCAAGTCACTATAGTAAACATAGAGCTCAGGCAGTAGTGTCATACACCTTTAATCCCAGCATTTGGAAGGCAGAGATCCCCCCGGATCTCTGTGAGTTCAAGGCCACACTGGGAACAGAGCCAGGAGTGGTGGCACATGCCTTAATCCCAGCACTAGTTAACCACAGAGGTCTGGAGGTCTATACAGACAGACAGGAAGTGATAGAGGTGGGTGGAAAGAGGAAGTAATGTAGGTGAGCTGAGAGAGGAAGTGAGATGGCAGGGCACAGAATGGTATATAAGGCACGAGTATACAGGAAGTAGCTCTCTCTTGGACTAAGGATTTCCTAGCTGTAAGATCTTGTGGCTGGCTTATTCTATTCAGCCTTTACTCCAATACCTGGCTCCAGGTTTTTTTTTTATTAATAATACCATTTAACAATTCATGTTACAATCTATCATCCATCCATCTATCTATCTGTCTGTCTATCTATCTATCTATCTATCTATCTATCTATCTATCTATCTATCT